>JAODAI010133306.1:0-29838 GCA_027575025.1 Scotoplanes globosa | reverse complement strand
GACGACGTGACAGCTGGCAGCATTGAAGAAGTGCGCGGTACGGACTTCAACGACATCATCATTGGCGGCGCTGCAGACGAGAAGTTGCTTGGCAAGGATGGCGACGATTACATCGATGGCGGCGGTGGCAATGATGTTCTGGATGGTGGTGCGGGCAATGACACGCTGCACGGTGGTGCTGGAATCGATACGGCTGTGTTCAGTGGTTCCATAGATGACTATGACATTGTCGTTGATGGTGACGGCATTACGGTTGCCGATAACGTTGGTGCCGATGGTATTGATTTCCTTGAAGGTATCGAACAACTCAGCTTCACGGACGGTGTGGTTTCTGTCGAAAACCTGTTCACGAACCTCGTTAGTGGTGCCGGTAGTGATACGCTGTTTGGTGATGCTAACGACAACACCTTTATTGGCGGCCTTGGCGACGACACGCTGACGACGGGTGGCGGTAACGACACGCTTGAGTTCGACAACACATTCTTTATTGAGGATGCGTTCTTTGACGGCACCGACCTGACGATCACGGTTGAAGACAGCTCGTTCAATATTCACACGACAACTGTTCTGGATCACGGCACACCTGGTAGTGAACTGGCGTTTGTGCGGTTTGACTTCGATGAAGATGGTTCACTCGAGACGTACCGTGTTGCGAACAACACAACAACCTTGGACGTCTTTGACGATGGTCAATTTGATAACTGGCTGATTGCCGGCGGCGATGGCAACGACATCATGGTCGGTGGTGATGCAGACGACATCCTCATTGGGGGGTTTGGCAATGACAGTCTGAGTGGTGGCGGGGGCAATGATTTCCTCCATGGCGGTTTCGGCGACATTGACACGCTCGATGGCGGTGGTGGTGACGACGAGTTCGAGTTTGATGCAGCCGATATATGGATTGATGGCGGAACGGGCAACGATACTCTGTATGTCACGACGGAGACCACGGGTCAGACGACGATCAATCTGGCCGATACAGACATCAGAAATATGGAGATCATCAGTCTCGATGATGCCTTTGACGATGCTGCTGATACCATCACGCTGACGCTGAGCGAAGGTGACGTCGTTGCCATGACGGATGGCAACGATACGCTGACCATTGAGGGCGGTAGCGGCAACGACAGTATCATCAGTGAAGAGCAGTGGACCACTGACAACGTTCTCGTGGATGGGTTCAGAATCTTCACGACTGGCGACGCGACGCTGCGGGTCCAGGACGGTATCGATACGGCCGGGATTTTGGACGGGCCCGCAAACACGGCACCGATTGGTTTAGATGACAACACAGGAACCGGCGTCGATTACGCCATTGAGAATGATGGTGTACTGACTATTGCTGCGGGTGGTGGTGTCTTAGCGAACGACACGGATGTGGATGTGGGCGATACACTGACAGCGACGTTATTGACAGATACGGCGAACGGCACTGTGGTTTTGAATTCTGACGGTAGCTTCGCCTATACGCCGGATGGAACTAGTTTCACGGGGAATGTGAGCTTCACGTACACCGTTACCGATTCCAGTGGTGCTACGGATACGGCGACAGCAACCATTACCGTTACGGTTCCACCGAACTCGGCCCCAACGGGGATATCGTTGCTCGCCACACCAGTCGTTGAGAATGTAGTGGCTGCAGTGATTGGCACGTTGACGGTTACTGATCCGGATGCCGACACCCATACGTTTACGGTCGATGATCCGCGCTTTGAAGTTGTTGGTGGTGGTAATCAGTTGCGGCTAGTGGCGGGAGAGAGCCTCGACTTTGAGACTGAACCGACGGTAGATGTGCTCGTGACAGCGACAGATCAGGGTGGTTTGTTCACTCAGCAATCCTTTACCATTACGGTGACAGATGTTGCCGAAGTGAACCTTGATGGTTCGTTGATAGCCGACGAGGCGTTGTTTGGTGATGCTAACGACAACACCTTTATTGGTGGCCTTGGCGACGACACGCTGACGACGGGCGGTGGCAATGACACGCTTGAAATCGGGCCCCAGTTATTCGTCGAGGACGTGGAGCTGGTTGTCACGGCGGGGACCACGACGGCACCGACGGCGGGTAACCTGGTAATCACATATGAGGACGAATTTGGCGAATTACACACAACGACCGTCCTCGATCATCTGACATTACCACTTGAAACCTTGCGTTTTGACTTCGACGAAGACGGCGTGCTCGATACCTTCAAGATTGCGACGGATTTCAACATCGCCAATGATGTTACGTTCGCTGGCGTGGATGCAATCCTGGTGGGAACGAACGACGCTGTTACGGGTGACACGCTGACGGGTAATACAGGCAATGACATCCTCCTGGGTAACGACGGCGACGATACCCTGGGCGGTATTGGCGGCAACAATTTCCTCGACGGCGGCCTCGGTTCCGATCAAATAAACGGTGGCGTCGGCAACGACACCATCATCTTCGACAGCGCGGACTTCTTCGTCAACGGCGGGACAGGCAACGACACGCTGTTGATTGACAACGGCCCGCCGACAGTTGATCTGCGCTCGGCGGCAGTCCACCCGAACATTTCCAATATCGAGAATATCGACCTGGATCACGGCTTTGTCTTTGAGGTTGGCTCCAAGATGGTGTTTACGGTCAACACGATCCAGATCAAAGACAGCAACGATATTGTGCTGACGGACAAGTTCGAGAATGTTTTGGTTGGCGACAGCATTGATATCAATGGGCTGACCAACTTTGGATCCTTCCTTGTGACCGGTGTATCGTCTGACGGCGGGACCCTGACGGTATCCGAGACGCTGACGGTGGGAGAGGAGACCGGCGGCACAGGGATTTCCTTCACCGGCGGTGAGTTTATAGCCTCCTCAGGCGAACAGATATCGTTTACGGCGGGCACCGCGGGCACAGGTATAATTGCGCTGGAGGGGATCGCGGCGACACCGGTTTCCTTGCCCGGCATCTTCTTCGAATTGAGCCCTGGTGATGAGATCACGATTACGGGGACGGCACTCAACAACGGCGTATTCACGATTGACAACGTCGCCCCAGACGGTTCGTTCATTACCGTCGCCGAAACAGTATTCACCGAATCCACCGATGGCGCTATTGCCGACATCGTCGGTCCAGGCACGACCCTAACGCTGAACGAGGCCGACGTCATCGCCATGACTGACGGGGGCAATACGCTGACCATTGACGGTGAGCGCACCCACTCCATTGAAAGTGATGACGTTTGGGTGGCCGGGGCGCTGGTGGATGAGTTCGTCACTTATCAAACGGCCTCGAACACGGCAACACTTTTGGTCCACGTCGACGTCGACGCAAGTGGCTTGACGGATGCTGGCCCCAACACGGCTCCGACTGGCTTGGCTGATGTATATACGGTCACGCAGGGCACCACATTGACGATAGATGCCGAGCTGGGTGTGCTGTCGAATGACACGGATGTCGATGGTGACATTCTAACGGTGACACCATTAAGTGGGACGGGGGCGTTCGGCACTTTCGATCTCTTTGAGGACGGTAGTTTCACGTTCGTAGCGCCTGACGCACCCGGCGTCTTCCCCTTTGCTTATACGGTTAGTGATGGAAATGGCGGTACGGTTACGGTTTCGGCAAACATCACCATCGTGGCTCCCACCGTCAACTTAGATGGCTCATTGATAGCCGATGAGGTGTTGTTTGGTGATGGTAACGACAATACCTTTATTGGTGGCCTTGGTGACGACACGCTGACGACGGGTGGCGGTAGCGACACGCTTGAGTTCGACAACACGTTCTCTATTGAGAATGCGTTCTTTGACGGCACCGACCTGACGATCACGGTTGAAGACAGCTCGTTCAGTATCCACTCAACGACGGTTCTGAATCACGACACATCTGGTAGTGAACTGGCGTTTGTGCGGTTTGACTTCGATGAAGATGGCGCGCTCGAGACCTACCGTGTTGCGAACACCACAACAACTTTGGACGTCTTCGACGATGGCCAATCTGATGATTGGTTGATTGCCGGTGGCGAAGGCGACGACCTCACGATGGTCGGCGGCGATGGCAACGACATCCTCTTTGGCAACGGCGGTAATGACACGATTTCGGGCGGCGGCGGCATTGATTACCTGGATGGCGGCGACGGCGACGACACCTTCTATAGCGACGGGCTGGACACCATCATTGGCGGGCTGGGCAATGACATAGTGGACTTCTCCAGTGCTGTAAACGGCATTACCGTAGACCTGCAAGCAGGCGAAACGAGGAGAACGCCTGCACCCGAAACCCTTGCATTCGTACCTACTGTCGAGGGTGCCGAGATTTGGTCTGTTCATAATATCGGTGACTTCAATGGCGATGGCTTTGATGATTTGTTTGTGGATCAGGCGCAGGGATTCGTCGAGAATCGTTCTGACGGCAATGGCGGTAACTACGACTACTACGGATATAACTTTGAATCGTTCGTAATCTTTGGCGGACAGGAAAACCTGGACATCCTGGATACGGATGGTGATGGCTCGATCAATCTTTCTGCTATTGACGGAACCAATTCTGCGGGTATCAAACTTACGAGTTCAAGTTTCGCGAACGCGTCCCCTGTGGGTGATGTGAACGCCGATGGTACCGATGACCTGCGCATTGGCACTGGAGATGGCGAATATCTGGTGTTCGGTGGTGCCGCCAATATTGCCACGCTGACTACTGGGGGTGGTGGGGTCCTTGATCTGTCGGTTATTAACGGAACCAATACGGCCGGTTTACGGATAGAAGGCCACAACGAATCCTCGTCTTTCTATATAGCCACCATTGACGATGTGAACGGCGACGGGATTGCGGACCTGTTCATTTTTGAAAATTACTTTGTCGATACCGACACGGATGGTGTCTCCGAATACGGCGATTTCGACTACATTGTATTTGGTGGAGCGGCGAACCTGGCATCTCTGGATACGGGCGGTGATGGAACGCTTAATCTAACAGCCCTGGATATCCTCAATTCTGCCGGGCTGAGGTTCGAGCATGCTATCGCTGACAGCTATACCTTCGTCAGCGATATTGGTGACGTCAATGGCGATGGCGTAACGGACCTGTTTGTCAGTGCCGGTTACCTGACCGATTTCGACTCATCCGGTTATTCGGGGAATTCGGTGAATACTGGCCGGTACATCATATTTGGTGGCGCGGCTAATCTGGCGGCTCTTGATGCCGACAGTGATGGTGCCATTGAACTGGCGCTTATAGACAGTAACAGCACGTCTGCTGGCGTGCTGATAGACGGTGCTGATTTCCTTCATATTGAAGGGATCACCGATATCAGCGGCGACGGTATCGATGATATGCTGATCTTCGACCACCAATCGGTCGATCTCGACAGCGACGGTACCGACGACGGTTATGATGTTGTGACCATCGTGTTTGGTGGGGACGCAAATCTTACCGCCCTTGATACGGGCAGTGATGGCAGCCTGAACGTTGCGGATGTGGACGGCGTCACCGGCTTCCGCATCGAACTGTCGACGGCTGATGCTGACAGTTCCAGCAACAATATTGTTAACTTAATTGCTGATGTGAATGGCGATGGTTTCGCCGATCTGGCCATTTCCAATTTCAAGTATGAGTACGGCGGCTACGACTCGTATTCCAATTACATTCCCGGTGTGTGGACCAGTGATCACTTTGTCGTTCTCGGCGGGACATCGCATTTGAGTTCTCTGGACGGTAATGCCGACGGCCTGATCAATTTGGCCGACCTGGACGGTACCGATGGTGCTGCGCTCGGCTACGGGTTCCGTATTGAGGGATTTGGTCATAATACCATTGACAACGATTTCGATGGCGATGGTTTCGCCGATTTCATCGTTAGCCAAACGGTCTACGGGGCAAACATTTACGACCCGCTTTCTATCCAGACGTATATCGTGTTTGGCGACTCCGGGGCCTTCGATTCCAACAATGATGGTATATTCTCAGTCGATGATCTGAACGACGGCAACAGCATTGCAATTGGCACCGGCGCTACCGACATTATTTCCGGTTTTGCCTCCTTCATTGGCGACCTGGATGGCGATGGTCTGGCGGATATCCGTCTGACTGAGTGGACAGCCAATAATGATCAGACAAGTTCGATTATCCTGAGCGCCACACGACACACCAGCACCATAAGCGATGTGGAGAATGTCATCGGCTCGCACTACGACGATGTGCTGACCGGCTCCACGGGCGACAACCTCATTGATGGCGGGGAAGGGGACGACACGCTTGCTGGTGGCGCCGGTAATGACACGCTTGTTGGTGGCGCCGGTAATGACACGTATCTGCATACGACCGGTGATGGGTTCGATTCTGTTGACGGCACGGGTGACACCGTTGGCGCCGATCACATTGTGTTCTCGGGCGACGATGTTTACGGCCTGAACTGGGCTTTTGAGACGGACATCAATGGTGATGTGACGGACATTGAGGTTGGTGTTTATGACACCTCTTACGACTACTCCTTCTCAACCGTCGGCAGCGTCACGCTGAAGGACCACCTGACGGTTGGCAGTGGTGTTGCGTACTTTGAAACGGATGGTTCCGCCAATGGCTACGGCAACGAGTGGTTCTCCAACGACGGCTCAAACGCCCGCATGTATGTTTCTAACACGGAGGGCGCCTCCTCTATAGGCGCTGGCCAGGGCGCGCATTCGGAACTGGTGTTCGGCGGCGGCGGCAACGATGTCATTACCAGTAATGCAGACGGCTCCACGGACGGTTCAGGCATTGGTGGGTTCAAAGATTATGTCTATGGCCTGGGCGGTGACGACACGATCTACGGTAGTGACGACACTATTGACAATCTGCGTGGTGGCGAGGGCAATGACACCCTGTTTGGTTTCGACGCCAATGACAAACTGAGAGGCGACGCAGGCGACGACGTCCTAAATGGCGGCGCTGGTGATGACAGGCTGGACGGTGGTGCTGGCAACGACATCATCAATACGGGCACCAATACGAACGCACCGGGTGCTGGAAACGGTGGTTGGGATACGATCATCGGCAGCACCGGTAGTGACGTCATCAGCCTGCAGGGTGTGTATGGTGGATATGATCTTCAGTATTGGGCGCTGGATGATGTGTCGCAGACCATCAACGTTGATTTGTCAGTCCTGGGTTCGGAGACGATCGACAAGCTGATCGGTTTGACCGTCGTGGATACCGATACGCTTGTAGGTGTTGGTTCGCTGGACTTCGATGAAAGCGCCTGGATATCCATTGGTGGCACCAGCGGTGATGACGTCGTGATTGGCGCGGAGGTCGAAGAAGGTGCCGAAATTTGGACCAGATGGACCGAATTCTATATGGAAGCCGGTGACGATACGATCACAGGCGGCACCGGATTTGACCGCATAGCCTTCTATAGTGCGGAGACAGGCATCGTTGCTAACCTGGGCACCGAAAACGTTGACCTGTCCAGCCTTGTGACCACCGCCAATTATAACCTCAGCGATGGCACAACGGCGATTGCCGGCCAGGTCCGTGACGGTCAGGGTGGCGTGGATGATGTGAGCGGCGGTGGCATCGATGGGATTTACGGTACGCAATTCAACGACATCATGATTGGTGGCGATGCGGATGAACGCTTTACCACGGGCCAGGGCGACGATTACGTAGACGGTGGCGGTGGTGACCGCGATGTAATCCGCTATGATCGTTCCAGCATAGATTTCGTGAACGCCAACCTGGAAACCGGTGTTGTGACCGGAACGTGGAATGGTCAAGCCTTCACTGACACGCTGGTTAACATCGAATGGGTCAAGGGCTCCGACGGCGATGATGTGATCATCGGTAGTGCCGGTAACGACAGACTACAGGGTGGCGCTGGCAATGACCTGATCAGTACCGGCAGCAATACGAACGTTGTTGATGGCGGTTGGGATGCGATCATCGGCGGCACCGGTGATGATGACATCAATCTCGATGATGTGCAGGGCGGGTACGACCTCCAGTACTGGGATTTGGACGGCGAACTAACCATCAACATTGATCTGTCCAGTGTGAGTTTTGAGCCGGGTATCATCGAGAAGCTGGATGATACGCTGACGGTGGTGGGCACCGACACGATTAACGGCATTGGTAGTCTAGATCCTAATTCCGGCTATGTGTCATTCGGCGGCACCAGTGGGGACGATACGTTTGTTGGCTCGGACATTGTTGACAGCTGGACCGATATTTATCTCAGCGGTGGTGATGACGTCATTGCCGGCGGCGTGGGCATCGACCGGGTTAGCTTCTACGACGCAGACACCGGCATTGTTGCCAATCTGGGCGCGCCTGGAACCGATGACGTCGACATGACGGGTCTGGTGGACACGTCCTTGTATAATCTCTCAGCGGGTACAACAGCGATTGGCGGTGAAATCCGCGATGGCCAGGGTGGCACGGACGACGTGACAGCTGGCAGCATTGAAGAAGTGCGCGGTACGGACTTCAACGACATCATCATTGGCGGCGCTGCAGATGAGACGTTACTTGGCAAGGATGGCGACGATTACATCGATGGCGGCAGTGGCAATGATGTCCTGGATGGTGGTGCGGGCAATGACTTTGTTATCGGTGGCGTGGGCGCCGACATCCTGACCGGTGGCGCGGGCTTTGATGAGTTTGAGTTCTTTGCTTCCACGGATTCCGATGTTGGTGCAGCCGACACGATCACGGATTTCAATGCCGACGAGGACGTGTTCGAACTGTTCGAAGTAATCACGGGCGACTTCACGTTTACGGGAACGGATACAGGCTTTAACGGAACAAGTGCATCGGCATTCTTGGACACAACGTCCGGCAGTATAATCAAATTCGATGTTGACGGTGATGGCCTGCTGACGGCTGGCACCGACATGGAGATCGACATCACAGGCTTCACCGGCACCCTGGATGCTGGTAACTTCTTCGTCGACCCAGGGACAAACACCTTTGACACCCTTACGGCGACGGATAACCTTTGGCTGACACCGGGTAACTGGAGTGAGGGCATCATTCCCGATGCGACGGACTTCGCCATTCTGACGGGAACCGGCGCCATCACCTACAATATCACGTCGACAATCGGCGGCCTGCAAGCTGACATCGACCTGAGTATTTCGAGCGGAACGCTATCTATTTCCGGAACAGCCGATTTTGCGGCGGGCACGACCCTTACGCTAACGGCTGGAACGATGGAGTTTGGCGGCCCGAGCACTATCGGGGGAAATTACGATCTAACCAGCGGCGCGCTCAACGTAGATGGCGATCTGACACTTGCAGGGACGTCGGTGGGCGCGATCGGGCTGTCAACGATCGGCGGCGCTGGAAGCATCGACAATCTTGGTGATCTGGCGGTTAATGGTAACACGAGTATTTCGCCCACGTTTACGAACGGAACAACGGGCGTTTTGTCGCTGACCGGAACCAGTGGTGGCGGTGACCGCACACTGACGTTTAGTGATGACCTAGTGAGTTCCGGCACCATCGAACTGAACGGCACCAAGTGGACATCCGCCACAGATTTTGACTTTTTTGGCGACGTGACGTTGAGCTTTGCTGCGGATAAGGGGCTGATCATCGCCAGTGGCGGCGCGTTGGTCACATCTGGCTTCAGCTCCACTTCAAGCTCACCGACCCTTGTTGTGCAGGCGGATGCGGCGTCTACCATCATTCAGGGTGACGTGACAAACGCGGGTACGGTCACGCTGAACAACGACCTGGTGATCACAGGAGATGTTTCCAACGAGGCAAGCGGTGTCTTTAACGTCAATCAGAATACGGTCATCAATGGCGACTTGATCAACGCTGGCACCATCAATGTCGCCGACGGTTTCACGCTTACCATCACTAACGGCGTGTATACTGATACCGGAACGGTTACAGGACTTGGGTCCGTGGTTCTTGGCACGGGCGCTACTACCCTCAAACTTGACGGCTCTGCTGCAACGGAAGATGCGCTGGTTGGTGACGAAAACGACAACACCTTTATTGGCGGTCTTGGTAACGACACGCTGACGACAGGTGGAGGTAATGACACGCTTGGGTTCGACAACACGTTCTTTATTGAGGATGTGTTCTTTGATGGCACGGACCTGACGTTCACAGTTGAAGACAGTTCAGACAACCACCACACGACGACGGTTACGGCTCACGGCACAACAGGCAGCGAACTGGCCTTTGTGGAGTTCGACTTCGATGGGGATGGTGCGCTCGAGACCTACCGTGTTGCGAACTCCGACACCGGCTTTGAAGTCATCGACGATGGCGCGTCTGATAATTGGTTGATTGCTGGTAGCGCCGATAATGACGTGATGGGCGGAGCCGGTGTCGACCCAACTCTATCCTTCGCTGCTCCTGTGTTCCAACCTTTTGGTATCGATTGGACTGAAGGTCTTCGGGACGTCCCGACATTTGTAGACATCGACAACGATGGCGATCTAGACCTGTTTATAGGTGGTCAAGACACATATTCATATTTAGAGAACACTGGAACCGCAACCGCCCCCATATTCACAACAGCTGCCGTTGCTAATCCCTTCGGTCTGCCGGCGTCGGGTCGAGCGGCCCAGTTCGTTGATCTCGATGGTGATGGCGATTTTGATGTCGTTTCGTCAGCTATCTTTGGCCAATTATCATTCCACGAAAACATTGGAACCGTTACCGTCCCAATTTTCACCACCGCCGTTGTGGGGGCCTTTGGGTTAGCTGATGTCGGTGACACGGTGTACTCGTCATTCATTGATATTGATGGCGACGGCGACCTGGATGCATTCATTGGCGCGGATAGCGTTTTCTATCAGGAAAACACAGGGTCCAGTACCAATCCAGTGTTCGCCGCAGCGGTCACAAACCCGTTTGGGTTAACCAACACAGATTTTAGCATTAGGCCGCACTTTGCAGACTTGGACGGAGATGGTGACTTCGATGGATTGTTTGGCGGATTTAACGGGAACCTCCAATTCATTGAGAATATAGGAACGGCCACGGCGCCAAGTTTCGCCGCACCTGTCACGGATTCCAACGGTCTGACAGATCTTGGAGCAAGAGTATCCCCGACCACTGCCGACATCGATAATGACGGGGACCTTGATGTATTTGCCGTGTTGGGCGGCACGAATCCTCAGGGAATGCGTTTCTTCGAAAATGTCACGCCAGTGGCAGGCGGTGACGACATCCTCTTTGGCAACGGCGGCAATGACATAATTAGTGGCGGCGCTGGTAATGACTTCCTTGACGGCGGTAGCGGCAATGACAGCCTCAGTGGCGGCGCTGGTGACGACGAGTTTGAGTTTGATGCAGCCGATACGTTGATTGATGGCGGAGCGGGCAACGACACTCTATTTGTCTCGACGGAGACCACGGATCCGACGACGATCAATCTGGCCGATACAGACATCAGGAATATGGAGATCATCAGTCTCGATGATGTCTTTGCTGATGCTGCTGATGAGATCACGCTGACGTTGAGCGAAGGTGACGTCGTTGCCATGACGGATGGCAACGATACGCTGACCATTGAGGGCGGAGGCGGCAACGACAGTATCATCAGTGAAGAGCAGTGGACCACTGACAACGTTCTCGTGGATGGGTTCAGAACCTTCACGGCTGGCAGCGCGACGCTGAGGGTCCAGGACGGTATCGATACGGCCGGGATTGTGGACGGGCCCGCAAACACGGCACCGAGCATTGATGGTGTCGGTTTTACGGTTGTGAGCGACAGCTTCGACGATAATTCGATTGATGGCACTCTATGGACCACGAACACTGATAATACGGATTCCGCCGTGGTGGAAACGGGTGGTGCGCTGCAGATAACCAATCGCGGGTACCTGATTTCCAAGGACGAGTATGTACCGTCGTCATCGGCAGAACTGACGATCAGTGGTACCTGGACCATGGGCAGCATTGACGATCTCATGCAGATTAACACCCGTTCCGATGGCGTACCGGTTGCTGGTCAGAATGGTGAAGTCGCAAACGGCCTGCAGTTCATTCTGAATGAAGATAGTAATACGGTGAGCATCGAAACCAAGATCGCTGGCGTTGGCAGTGTTGTGCTCGCCCCTGTTGCCACGGGCTTCGCGATCACCGAAAGCGCGTCCTATGACTTCCAGATTTTTGATGATGGTACCAATGTTGAGTTTACGGTCACAGATGCCAGTAACCCGTCAAATACGATAACAGTCGAAGCAACAACGTCCTACACGTCTGGCTCTGGCTTCATCACCATCTACAACCGCGAGAACGATGTATCGACCCTGGATAACCTGGTCATCGGCACCGAAGTTCCCGCCGGTACGACGATCCAGTTGACCGAAGATGTGGTGTTCGACGGCCAGGTCTTTGCCGAAGATGTGGACGGCGACGCTCTGACCTTCAGCCTGAACACGGATGCCACGAACGGCGCCGTGGTGGTCAATGCGGATGGTTCATTCCAGTATACGCCGGAAGCTGACACCAATGGCGCCGATAGTTTTGTTGTTGAAGTCAGCGAAGTACCGCCGACCCGCAATTCCATGTCGTTTAACGGCACCACTGACTATATCGAGGTCGCCCATGACGCCAGCATGCCGACCGATAGCTGGACGGTGGAAGCATGGGTCAAAACGACAGATTCATCAGGCTCTGCTCGAATAGTGACGAAGGTCACCGATACCCATACGGGTGGTTCGCAATTCGTGCTTGGCACTAATATTTCGGGTGGTTTCGCACATATCCGTTATGAGGGTGAATTAGGTAGCACACCACAGAACATTAATAGCGCGACAACTATTACAGACGGTGCTTGGCACCATCTGGCGGGTGTTTATGATCACATTGCGGGGACGCTCGAACTGTTCGTTGATGGCCAGCTCGAAGGTACCATTGCCAGCGTTGCGATAACGCCTGGGGCCAGCACACGGCCGATGATTATCGGCGCATTCAATTCGGGCTCACAGTTTTTTGACGGCCATATTGATGATGTTCGCCTGTGGAGCGATGCCCGCTCTGCGGCAGAAATTGCTGATAATTATCAGAGCATAATTGATCCGTCCTCCGACAATCTAGTCGCCAGTTACACCTTCGATGAGGCCAGCGGCGACGCACTCAATTCCAGCACCAACCCGTCTTCGAATGTCGGTGACGGTACCCTCAACGGCGCTGTCCGTGACAGTAATATTCCAACGGAGCTTGCCGCAATACCCGTATCGACGACACAAACCATCAATCTCGAGGTGGCGGCCGTCAATGACGCGCCGACGGCAACTAACCTGTCGACAGTTGAATCGACGGACCAAGCGGTTGCTCTTGATCTGGCAGACATGGTGATTTCAGAGAGTGACGGCGATACGCTTACTGTCACGCTCACGCTGGACGAGCCTTTGGATGGTGCCTTGTTAGGGGGGCAGACATCAGGGGCGACTACGTCTGACTACAATTCTGGAACAGGCGTGTGGACGGCCACCGGCACGGCAGCAGATATCAATGTATTGCTCGCGGCCCTGACATTTACCCCGGCTTCAGGATTCAAGGGCGCTGTATCCATAGCAAGTTCTGTTGACGACGGCATTTCAGCACCGTTGACCGGAACCAGAACGATTTTCGTTTCTGATAGTACGGCGGCAAGCACTCAGACAGACATTATCACCGGTGACAATAGCAACGATGTAGAGAACGCTAGTAACGGCGCTGATCTGGTATACGGCGGTGGTGGCAATGATAACCTCCGTGGCGGTCCCGATGATGACTATCTATTTGGTGATGACGGCGATGATATCCTCTATGGAGAGAACGGTAGTGATCATTTGACGGGTGGGTCGGGCAACGACACGATCAATGACCAGTTTAGTGGTGGCGATGATGCGGGTATCGACACGGCGGTATTCAGCGGTCGTTCAAGCGATTACACCATCACGAAGATTGCGGACTTCCAGTTTACGGTCACCGATAACTTGACGGAAGATGGCGACGACGGTGTTGATACTCTGACCAAGATAGAGCGCGTTGAATTCCTAGGCGACAATACGACCATTGATCTTGAGTATTATCTTGATGGCCCTACCAGTGTTGCGAGCACGCTCATCGGCGGGACAGGCAATGACTTCTTAAAGGGAGAGAATTTCGACGATATTCTAACGGGCGGTACGGGAGCCGACACGCTCACTGGTAACAGTGGCGCAGATATCTTTGTCTACACAGGGGCAGGGGACTCCGATACGACAACCAACAATACAGACAACATCATTGGGTTCGCGACCAATGTGGACACGATCCGATTTGATGGGGCTGCCGGATACACAGTGGCGGCGGGAAGCTTTGCTACTGAAGTGGCGGATGTTGCCGCCACGATTACCAGCATTGGAGAGAGCGGCGCTAACAACACCGTCCACTTTTTCGATGACGGCACGGACGGTTACATCTATGTGAAGGGCACCGGTACCGGCGGGACGAGTTTTGCTGGGACACTCATCAAGCTGGATTCAGTGACGACTGCTCCATTGGTTGGCGATTATAATTTCGATGCTGCCCCTGTCCTTGTGGGCTCTATTAGTGAAAGAAGTAGTCTGCAGTTCGATGGTGTGGATGATTTTGCAGTCATTGCCGGTACCGCGGCGCTTGATTTTGGGACCGCCGATTTCACTATTGAAACTTGGGTTTATCTAAATTCTAACGGCCGTTTCCAAATGCTAGCGGACTCTCGGGAATCTGTAGCGGGTTATGCTCTAGCCGTTCTCGATACCAATGAGGTTCAGTTTACCATTAGCAACACTACTACAAATTTTGTTGCCACGGGTGCTACGCAACTCGACGTGGGGCAATGGTATCATGTGGCAGGTTCAGCCGACCGTGATGGTAATATCCAAGTTTATGTGAATGGTGTTGCTGAGGGAACAACTGCAGATGTGTCAGGTGCTGGAATTGCGGACTTCGACATTTCAACTGCTAATGGTGTTCATATCGGCGCCCAAACTGGCACAAGCTCTTTCCTGAACCTTGATGGTCAAATGGCCGACTTGCGCATGTGGAATGTTCTTCGTGACGCCACTCAGATCAAAGACTTCCACAACGTAGAAATCGATGCGCAGGCAAACCTGGTCGGCAATTGGCAATTGGGCGACGTCAACGATGACGGCACCGTCGACGATCTGTCGGGCAATGGAAACAGTGCAACGGTTGGCCATGGCGCACCTGTAGACGTATTTGATGCCGTGCTCACGTTTGATGGAACAAGCCTAGCCGTTGTTGATTTTGCTGCGGAGCAAACAGCGCTTGCCACCGGCACGGGAGCATTCACTTGGGAGGCATGGATCAAGACAACATCGACTGCCGGCAGCCCAATCATCAGTATTGGAAATGCGGAGACATCGGGAGCCTTCTTACAGATTAACGCAGCTGGCAAACTCGACTTCAATAGTCTGAGCGGCTCTACAGCGACAAGCATTCTCACAGGGGATGTGACAGTCAATGACGGCGAATGGCATCACGTAGCCGTTTCTCATTCAGGAACCCAGGTAAGTTTAATCGTAGACGGGTTAAATGACGGTGGATCAACGGCCCATAGTGTGGATATCGCGGCCGGCTTGGCACAGTTGGGCGCAGATGCTTCGGTGGCGGCCACACGGTTTGACGGTGATATTGCTGACGTTCGGTTCTGGGATATTGCCAGGGTAGACACCGATGTTCTTGCCGATAAGGATGACCGGTTGAATGGCGATGAATCCGGTCTGATAGCGTACTACAAACTCGATGAAGGCAGCGGCGTTGTGGCCGTCAACAGCGATACCAGTGCGACGGAAGGTACGGTTTCTGACGCTGATATCGATACTGGTGCGACTTTCTCAGAAACTTCTGCTCAGGTGCTCGGAAGCAACGTTTCCCGTGGTATGAAATTTGACGGCTCCCTTGATGCCGTGGTCGTGGCGGACAATGCGACGTTAGATCTTGGCACCAGTGATTTCACGATTGAAACCTGGGTATACCTGAATTCAAACAATCGGTTTCAGATGCTGGTCGATGACCGGGACGGTCAACCGGGCTTTGCCCTTGGCGTCACCAGCACGAATGAAGTTCAGTTTTCCGTTAGCACTACTGGCATTGACTATTTCACCACGAGCTCTACCCAGCTCTCCGTGGGCCAGTGGTACCATGTGGCAGCCACAGCGGATCGTGATGGCAATCTTCAGGTCTATGTGAACGGTGAAGCTGATGGATCCCCGGCAGATGTGTCGCCACTTGTCGCCACTGATATTTCTACCACTAGCGGCACCTATATTGGTGGTGCGAACGCTACACCAGGTGGGTGGCTAAACCTCGATGGTAGAATGGCCGATGTACGGATCTGGAACACGGTGCGTACAGAAGATGAAATCGTTGAAAACCTGGATGGCTTCGTCGATGCAGGTGACAATAATGACCTGATTGCCAACTGGCGCCTGAATGACGGCGATGGCGAAACAACAACATCTCAGGTGGTTCTTGATGCTACCGGTGCTAATAACGGTGTGACTGTGGGTACGCCGGAATATGTCTACAACGCAGCACCAATATACAGTGATGCCGTTGACGTTAGTAGTGGCGGACCGTTCTATGGCCAGTTGCTGGCGACGGATGCCGACGGTGGTACCCTTAACTATACGGCTGTTGCAAGTGGGACCACGACAGAAGGCGGCACCATTGATGTGGAGACGACGGGCGCTTACGTATACACACCACCTGTGGATAGTAGTCGCCCAGGATTCAGTGACACGTTCACCTTCCAGGTTTCTGATGGTTTTGTCGTTTCCAAGACCATCAGCTTCTTTGTTGGCAACATTATTTACGGCACCGAATCAGGCGATGTGCTCACCGGCAGTGCAGAGGCTGAGACGATCCTTGGCCTGGATGGCGATGACATTCTTTCCGGCGGCGGCGGTAACGATATTCTGGACGGTGGTACCGGCGACGACAGCTTCGTGGTCTCGTCCAGTGCAAATCAGGTCTTCGGTGGTACCGGCAAAGACACCATTGATTTCACGGATGCGGCCGGCGGCGGCTTGGATATTAACCTGCAGGACGGCGTCGTTTCATCCGTCGACACTGCTAGTGATGTGGAAGGTACCTTCCTGGATAGCGTGGAGAACGTTATCGGTACGGTCTTTGACGATAACATTATAGGTGTCGATGGTATCAACGTGCTTAGCGGTGGTGCCGGCAGCGATAATATCGATGGCGGTGCTGGTGATGACACCCTGCGGGGCAATGATGGCGACGACTACCTGACGGGTGGCGAGGGTAACGATCATCTGTACGGTGGTGCTGGCGAGGACACGGCCGTGTTCTCCGGGTCCAAAGACGGTTATTCATTCTCGGGCTCGGGCCTTGATGTGCTTGTTACCGATACCGACTTGTCAGACGGTGATGATGGTACGGATACCTTGCGCGGTATTGAGACCCTGCGGTTCAGCGATGGTGAACTTTCCATCGGAACCACGGACTCAGAAGAGGTCCAGATCAATGATTATACGCTCGAAGACCAACAGTCCTCGAGAATCACTACCCTTGCTGATGGCAGCTATATTGTTTCCTGGACTTCCAGGAACCAGGACGGCGACGATTACGGGGTGTTCGCGAAACACTACGATAATTCCGGTGCCCCGTTGGGTGGCGAATTCCAGGTCAATACCACTACGGCTGGTGCTCAGTCGGTAGATATGACCACGTTCACTGAGCTGAGTCCCGGCGGTGATATCCTGGCGACCTGGGCCGGCCCGGACGGTGTTAACGTCGCCGCTGGTGTCTATGGTCGGCGCTATTCCTCAGACCTGACTCCATACGATGACGAATTCCTGATCAGCGATGCACCGGGCGGAGTCGGCAACCAGATCAATCCATCGGTTGGGATTCTAAGCGACGGCCGTTACGTGGTCGCGTGGTCTTCATCAGAACTTGGTGATAATTTAACCTATGAAATCTTTGCCAAGGTGTTTAACCCCGACGGTACGGACTCTATCGCCCGATTCCAGGTAAATCAGTCCAGCGATATCCTAAATAACCAGGGCGGCCCAGGCGTCATGGTCCTGAACGACGACAGCATCGTCGTGACATATGCCACCACGTCGGGCGTGCACGGTGCCGTTGGCGATAATGACATCGTGGGGCAGAAGTTTACCATTGATGGAACCACTGTCACCGCCGTTGGAACCAGCCCGTTCCTGATCAGTACTACTACGGCCGGCGCGCAGGCGAACAATCGAGCGGTGTCTCTTTCTGACGGCGGGTTTGTGGTCGTCTATTACTCCTCGGGTCAGGATTTGGGTGGCAGTTTTGGCATCTTTGCGCACCGCTACAATGCCGATGGCATTTCTGCTGGTGGTGAATTCCAGGTCAACACGCCGTCGACTGGTAAACAGGTCGCTCCCGCTATTGCCAGCTTTGATACCGGTGGCTTCATCGTCGTATGGCAGTCGGAGACTAATCAGGACGGCGACGGCAGAGGCGTTTATGCCCAGCGCTATGACGAGTTTGGTGCCGCTGTGGGTGGTGAAGAGCTGGTCAATACAACGACGTCGGCTGATCAGCATCACGCATCTGTGGCTACGTTTGCCGACGGCAGTTACATCATTACCTGGGATTCAGAAGCCATTGACAATGCTGGTGGCGGCCAGGATGGCAGCTTCTCAGGTGTCTTCGCTCAGCACTTCGATGCCGATGGCAACAAGATCGGACAACCGACAACCGCCGGCACAGATGGCGACGATATGCTGGTGGGTGGCGCCGGAAACGACCTGATGTTCGGTAATGACGGCAATGACTTCATCGACGGTGGCGATGGCGACGACATCCTGTATGGCAATGCCGGCCAGAATGAACTGCAAGGCGGCGCCGGTCACGATGTTATCATCGGCGGTATTGGCCGTGACTTTATCGGTTACGACAGGAACGATATTTCCGTCGATGGCGGCAGCGGCCAAGATACCCTGGAATTTGAAGGCAACCACACCGCTGTGGACCTGCGTGGCAATACGTCGATCACCAATATGGATCAATTCGCGCTGAACAACTTCGTGCTACCCATCGGTACAAAGGTTGTATTTGCCAACTTGAATGGATCAGAAGGGCGGATCAGCTTCCTGGATGTGGATGACAGCGATATTTACGGCCTGTTCAAGGACCTGGCCGGGGCAGCGGGACAGACCCTCGTTATATCCGACTCGTCCGGGTTTGACGGCGAATATGTGATCAGCAGCGCATCACCCAGTGCTTCCTGGATTGATGTGTTCACACCAACGCCGTTTACGACAACCACCGACCTAAATGGAGTTGCCTTGTCGGTGCCGGAACAGGACTTCTTTGTCACCGCCGGGTTCATGCTGGACTTCGATGCTACGGCAAACACCATTGAGGCGCAGTATCTGTCTGATAATTCACCGGCACCGGAGGTCTTCGATAACCTCTATGTTGGTGCGACAATCACCATTGCCGGAACAAGCAATAACAATACAACGCATACCATCACCGCCATCTCCGCAGATGGTTCAATGTTGACGGTTGAGCCGGGGACGGTGACCACGGAAACCTTTGTTCCTACAACGACCTCTGCCAGCGTTACCATCAACGACGGTACGGTGCTTCGCATCAACGGCGATGACGTGCTGGCCATGTCCGAAATTGGCCAGATTACCATTTGGGCCGATCAGGCCGATGCCATTGTCAGTGATGATCAGTGGACTCTGGCCAGCTCAGCAACGAACCTGCAGGTCTTCACTTTTGATACGGGTAGCGGCATTGCCACCCTTCATGTGCAGCAAGATTTCGATGGCACAACCCAGACACCTACGGTGGCCACATCCGGTCTGACCAATGCGGCGACGGTTGATGCAACTGGTACAGCAGATGATGACGATGTCATCGGCACCACCGGGGCTGATCGATTGGCTCTCACGACCTTGTCCGAGTTTGGCGATACGTTCGTTGGTAACGGTGCTGACGGCACAGATGAAGATACCATTGTCGTTGGTTCTGAATTCAATCTGACCGGTGTTGCGGAAGCTGGATCGCAGTTGACCTTTAGTTATAAGGATGCGGACGGTCTTAACCATAACACCATCGTCACAGACAATGGCACCAACCCACTGGGGCTGGTGGAATACGATCTGGATGGTGATGGCGTGGCCGAGGTGTATGAGGTCGCGGCGGCTGGCGAGGATGCTTCCGGTTCCACTGCCAATACCCTGTTTACCGGCGGTATAACCCTTGGTGGTTCGGGTGACGATCTGATCTTCAACGGTACGGGCGATGATTCCACCGATGGTGGTGACGGCATCGACACCGTATCCTTTGGCTTGGCGACACAGTCGGTATTCATTGATCTCAGTACTAACTCAGTCACTGATGATGGGTTTGGCAATGTCGAAACAATTTCCAACGTGGAAAACGTCATCAGCGGTAGCGGCGGCGACGTCATCACTGGTGATGCATTCGATAACTTGCTAATGGGCGGTGCTGGTGAAGATGGGGTCTATGGTGAGGACGGTGATGACACGCTATATGGCGGCTCAGATAATGATGATATCACTGGCGGGAATGGCGCCGATGCGCTGTTTGGTGAAGATGGCAATGATGTCATCGAGGGCGGTGCGGGCGTTGATATAATGAGCGGCGGCGCGGGTAACGATACGTTCGTCTTTAATTTGAATACCGATACGGGCGTTGGTGGTTCACGGGATGTCATTACAGATTTCGACGCCACGTTGGATACCATCGAATTTAGCAGCCTAGCGCAATTCAATTTCGTCGGAACCTACACTGACGATGAAAATGCTATTGCCTTTGATACAGCTGATAGCAGCACAATCTCCGCGTCCGGCCGCTTCAATGCGAAGACCAAAGTCTTGGAGATCGATATTGATAACGACCAAATTGTCGATGTGGAAATCGAAATGCAGAACGCTGATCTTGCAAATCTCAGCAGTGAAGATTTCCTGACAACCACCCCAACTTAGACGGCAGTTGATCAACCAAGACCGGGCCATCCTCGATTATGGCAAGTCCGCGTTCGGTGCTCCCTATTATGTTATGCCCCATCTTTCATGTGTCGCCAACTTTGGTACAAATGGCTTTGTGATCACCTAAACACACTTCCTGATATTAATTACCTTGAATCAATAGGTTAGAACGGACTATCCTGATGTCATCCTAGCTCTTGAGGGGGAAATCGTGGCGGATAAAAAAGCAATCCAACCGAAAACAACATCAGCAGCCAAGTCGCGTAAAGCGAAGAAGTCGCCTGTCGCCGCCAAGGCGAAGACGGCACCTGGTAAAAAAGCGGCCTCGAAATCACCCGCGACTAGAGAATCAACCCGCAAGCCAGCAAAGCAGTCACAACCGGATGCGTCGGAAAATGGTGAGGCGCAGGAACCAACGCTCGAGATTTCAGCATCACGGCAGTTTAATGCGTGGCTAGCCGAGCAACGAATTAGCCTCGGTTTTACAACCTATCAAACGGGCAAGGTTTTTCTTGTTGGTCTGCAACAGAACGGTCGCCTCTCCATATTTGAGCGCACTTTCAACCGTTGTATGGGTCTATGTGTACACGACGACCAGATTTACATGAGCTCTCTCTATCAGCTCTGGCGGTTCCAGAATGCCTTGGCACCGGGACAGGCGCACGACGGTTATGATCGAGTCTACGTCCCTATCAACGGTCATACGACAGGCGATCTGGACATTCACGATATTGCCATCGATACCGATGGCCGTGTCGTGTTTGTAAACACCTTGTTTAGCTGCCTTGCGGTACTCAACGACAACGCCAGCTTTGCACCAATCTGGCAGCCGCCCTTTATCTCTAAACTGGCGGCTGAGGACCGGTGCCACCTGAATGGTTTAGCCATGGAGAATGGCAAGCCCAGATATGTTACGATGGTGGCAGAAACGGATGTGCCGAATGGGTGGCGGGACAAACGCACGAGCGGAGGGTGCATCGTTGACGTACAAAGTAACGAAGTCGTCGCCCGGGGACTTTCCATGCCGCATTCCCCACGAGTTTATCGGGATAAACTGTATGTATTGAATTCCGGAACGGGCGAATTCGGCACCATTGAACGCAATTCCGGGGCGTTCCAACCCATAGCATTCTGTCCCGGGTACCTGCGTGGGTTGAGTTTCCATGGTTACTTCGCGGTCGTGGGATTATCCAAACCGCGGAAAAACAAGACCTTCTCGGGTTTGCCACTGGATGACAATCTAGCCAGCAAAAAAGCTGATGCGCAATGCGCCATTTACGTAATAGACCTGCGCACTGGTGACGTGGTGCATTGGCTTCGGATTGAAGGCATGGTTGAGGAATTGTATGACGTTGTATTCCTGAAAGACGTCGTTCGCCCTATGGCGCTTGGTTTCAAGACGGATGAAATTCGCCGTACCATTACTGTTGGTGAAACAGACAGCTTGTAACCCGAGCCTTGGCTGCCGCCGGAAAGAAGCGATACTTCAAGGCCTTATGATGCTCACACCGCAGTGGTTTTTCACAACGGTAGGAGCAGATGAGGTATACTGTACCTTAGGGGATATTTGTTAGTGGATATGGCTTGAATGAAAGAGTTGCTAAAACGTCTGATGGCGTCGCCCGCTCTGGCGACCGAGATCATCCTGGCAACCTTGTTCGCCAATGTTCTGGCACTTGCCGGGCCGCTCTTTGTTATGCAGGTACTCAACCGTTATGTGGCCCACGGCGTGGACTCCACCCTGTACACGCTGGTGACGGGTGTGCTGATTGCTGTTGTGCTCGAGTTTGCCTTCCGTCAGTTGCGCAGCCGCCTGGCGCGAGGCATCAGTGTTGCGCCAGATGAAACGGCTATTCTATCCGGGTTTTCCATATTGACGCGCGCAAAAACAACCGCCTTGGAGCAAATTCCATCCGAAACACGAAAGGAGATGGTTGGCGGAATCCAGGCAATCGAAACAGCGTATAATTCCTCCAACATAACCACTGTTCTGGATGTGCCCTTTGCCCTGTTGTTCATTGTGGTGCTGTATATCCTCGAGCCCATCATAGCCTTGATTGTTGCGGCATTTGTGGTTGGATCATTTTTGATCGGCGTGCTTGGCGCCCATTCCATGCGCACGAAGACGGCAGAATCCCAGGAGGCAAGTGCGCCAGGCAGTGCATTGCTCAGCACCGTTGCTCGGGAGGGAGACACGATCAGGGCATTCAATGCAGGAACGTTCTTGCGTGACACCTGGCGTTATCACCAGGGCAGAATACAAGGTCTTCGTCGTGACATCGCCGGTCGTCAGGGTACCATTCAAACCATTACCCAGAGCACAAACGGCCTTATGAGTGTGGCGGTCATCGGCGTCGGTGCGGTTCTGGTGGTGTCGGGTGAAATGGATACCGGTGCTATGATCGGTGCCAATATTCTGGCATCACGCGCATTACAACCTATTTCCAAGTTTTCCCAATTGGGCAGCGTATTTGCGAAGGCCCGCGAGGCCATGAAGCTGTTCGAAAAGTTGGAAGAAGTCCCGCTTGAACCTGAACAGGGTTCGGCCCTGACTGCTTATCAGGGTGCCCTGGAATTCCGTGATTTCGCTTTTGCCTATGCGGGCACCAACACGCCGTTGTTTGAATCCATCCAGCTGAAAATTCAGCCCGGCAATGTGCTGGTTATTACCGGCGGCAACGGTACGGGAAAAACGACCTTCGCACGGTTGCTTATGGGGCTCATTGAGCCCTCACGGGGGCAGGTATTGGTGGATGGACTGGACCTGCAGCAGGTTGCGCCTGAATGGTGGCGTCGGCAAGTTGTTTACCTACCCCAGGAGCCATCTCTGCTGAATGCAACCATCGAACAGAATCTTACGGTCCTCAATCCTGATGTGACTGTTGAACAGATCAATGACGCTATCGATCGCGCGGGGTTGCGTCGGTTTCTCGACGAAAGCCCCGATGGCCTGGAAACCATGATTGTGGACAACGGCTGGCGTCTGTCCGAAGGCATCCGCCGCCGTATGGCATTGGCGCGTGCCCTCACCGCTGAAGGCACCATCGCCATTATTGATGAACCTACCGAGAGTCTGGATGCGGAAGGTTGTGCAGCGGTTCATGCGGTGTTGGGTGATTTGGCAAAAAAGGGCCGAACCATTATCATCATGTCCCATGAAGCCAATATCGTGAAAGGCGCCCATATCGTGCTTGATCTGAATGCCAAACCAGTGCCGGAAATCCGCCATATGACAGGCGAAGGTGTGCCGGCACAGCAGACCTCGAATGAGTTGGCCGCTACCAAGGAGTCACCTTCGCAAAGCCCACCTATACAAAGCTCACCTTCGCAGGGGGCAGACAAGACCACACCAGCAAACACCAACCAGGGTAAAATTGCCCAGACGGAACCAGGTGCTGTCGAGGCCGATCAGGCTTTCTGGACATCAATTCGATCAAGTTAGGTGGTGCAGCATGAGCAATGATCATTTCGAGCAGATCGACAAGCCTTCCGAAAATGTGGGCCATGCGCCACACCTCATGCTGATGGTGTGTTTTGCCATGGTGATATCATTTGGTTTGTGGGCATCCAAAAGCCAACTGGATATCGTCAGCATGGCCATGGGTGAGGTGGCACCGTCATCAAAACTTAAGACCGTACAGCACCTGGAGGGTGGCATTGTACGGGAGATTTTGGTTAGAGCCGGTGACAAAGTGACCAAGGGCCAACCACTGGTTATTCTGGAACCAACGGCGACAGGGGCCGATGTTGCTGAACTTCAGGTGCGCCTGACGGGGCTGCAGTCGGACATCTCCAGATTTGATGCGCTTTTTCAGGGTTTGGCAGAACCGGTATACCTGTCGGGCCTGATTGAAAATTATCCAGTCATCGTCGCTCAGTCGCGCCAGCGGTTTAAGTCCCAGGCCCAGCGCCACAATAGCGAGAAAAACCGGCAGCGCGAAGCAGTGGCCCAACGTGATCAGGAAATCGCCGAAATCGCTTCGCGCATCCGCTATGGTCGGGCAAGCCTTGCCCTGGTAGAGCAGCAGGTTGTTATCAGCGAGCAGCTATTGGCAGAGGGATTGACCAATAATTTTAAGCACCTGGATTTAGTGAAAGAAAAAACCAAGCTGAATGGCGACGTGGATACAAGCCGTCTGTCACTGGTCCGGGCAAAGGCAGCCAAGAGGGAGGCCGAAGCCCAACTGGTTGCTCTACAAAGTATATTTTTGGATGACAATCAAAGTGCTTTGGACGATGCGCGGCGCACCTATGATGAATTGTATCAACGAATCCAAAAGTTTGAAGACAGCCTTGAGCGAACCGTGGTGCGCTCACCTGTTGTTGGTGTGGTTAAGGTTCTGTATTTGGCAACTATCGGCGGTGTTATCGGACCCGGTGATGCGATCGCTGATATTGTGCCGGGAGATGACAAGTTGATCATTGATGCTGAACTACCAACCCAGGATATTGGTTATGTCGCCATCGGTCAGGCGGCGACCATCAAACTCACATCAGCGGACGCGGCGCGATATGGCAATCTTTATGGCACGGTCACTCATGTGAGCCCTGACACTCTGGAAACACCGGAGGGCCAACCCTACTATCAGGTTCGCATCGAAACCGAAAAATCGTATTTCGAGCGCGGCTTGAGGCGCTATAACCTGTTCCCAGGAATGCAGGTCATGGCAAGCATACAAACCGGTAAACGCACGGTCCTGGAGTACATTCTTGATCCGCTTATCGGCGATTTGGGCAACGCCATGCAGGAACGTTAGTATCCTCCTCCGAAAAGTCAGTTCATCGAATGTTGGGATCAGCAGGCCTCAGCTATGCTAATATTCATGAAACTGGGCAGAGTCGGGCGTGGCACTAGGTTTTGTCTTTTCCGTCGCCGTCTGCCGATTCCATTTTTTCGCGCACGCGCTCGCCAATTTCATTAGCGGCTTTACCGATTCCCTGAAGAAGTCGATTTAATTGGCTGGCTGGAATCAACAGGCGCGTTGCCGGTGTTATGGTCTCCTCGGTGTCCTGGCGCCCCAAGGTAATGCGAAACACACCGTTCGCATGGGAAATGTTTGAAATTGCTTCTACGAAATACTCGTCGACGCTGTCGTCAGCCATTTTTTCCACTCCAATTTGAGATACAACCATCTTGCGCAGAAGGCAATTGTGGGCAGAACTACGCTCTGGGTCAACTGGTAGTCAACATTATTATAAGGTGTGTCAAATCTCACTGTTTCTTTTGGTTGATGATGATAGAATTAGTGGACATGATTGAGGACGCTTAATGACCGATCCCCGCAATCGCGCACCGCGCACAGAAACCGATGACGTAGCGGAAATTCATGCGGGCGAGGACACGTTCACTGGTCGGGTGCAAAATGTGTCCGATACAGGTGCCGCTGTCGTCTTCGATTTTTCAGGCGGATCCGCTAAAACAGAGTTCAACATCGGCACCCCCGTCGAAGTTGATGTGGAACAAGGCAATACTTTCAGTGGCCGGGTTGTCCGTCACTATGAAAACGGGTTCGCTATTCGGTTCGATGACAATGATAATATCTGACCATCCCTGATCAAAGCAGCCCGTCACGTAATAATTCATCTGCAAGGCTGTTCAGGGTCGCCAATACCACCTATGGGATACTCTCTGGCACGACATAACCTGTGGGGACGAGTTTTACGTTTGGCACCCACGTGGATCCGATTGTTGATATGTTCGATATTACTCTTGGCGGTGAGGGTAAATTTGCCGAACGTCCTTACTGCAAGGCACATATATCACCCGTGATCTCGCCTCTGCGTTATGGCTAGGATGCGGTTGAAGAACAACAGCTTTTGTTAAAAATCCTGATTCCACTATTCTATACCTCACAATAAACCCACCGTGTCCGAATGGCATCCGGGTTCATAGATGCCAAGTGTATGCGCTGGCCACAACGTTTATTTGCCGCAGAGTGAGGGGGTGATAGAGTTCGTTCAATTACGAGCTTCTACGACGTTAACGTGTATATGATTAAGAACTGCAAAGAACCTGCTGTCGGCACTCACAATATAGAACCCAGTCGAAAAAGTCTGCTTACGGGGGGGAACGGACATGGAATGTCACCCTCGAAAACGTCTGCTTCTGCCCCATAGTGGCCATTTGTCAGGTTGATTTCCGACTATGGATGAAGGAGCGGGACTGACAGAGAATCAATCTGATATTAAATTCCTGCTTTATCAAAAACTGGGTTAAACTCTGCTTGTTAGCCCAGTAGAGACGTGCAGAAAGACAACATATGACCAAACATTTTGGCAAATGGTGGTCGCGCGAGCGAGGCGACTGGGACCGTCAAGAGACCTCGCGGTTCTCCTTAATTGGTCCAAACTTGCGCATTAAGGGCGATCTGATAAGCCGTAGCGTGATTCTTGTTGATGGAACCATCATTGGCGATGTCCGGGCTCCGAACATCATCATCGGGGAAGAGGGTTCTATTACAGGGAATTTAGTTAGCGACACCATCGACGTTCACGGTTATGCAGCGGGCCGCATTACAGGGCGTATAGTCGACTTGAAAGCAACAGCACATGTTGTCGGAGACATTGAACACGGCCTCCTTACCGTTGCGGCGGGGGCGTGCCTAGATGGTGATTTGAAATCATTGAAACCGGACACGCCCCGAAGGGGGCACATGGCTCATCATGATACTGGATCATTAGAACCATAACCCGAAAAATTGTGTAGAAAACGGGGTCCGTCATTGTGTTCGCAACTTGGGGTGATCTGGGCTTGAGATGCAGTGGATGTTTTCATCCCAACAGCAACGCGAATTTCCGTTTCTCGCTAATAACGGAAATGATTATGCTGTACGCAGTATGGTATACTGACATAGGTGCAAACGAGGTTGGCAATACCAAATGAAAGTTTTGTTCTGGCTCATTTTTTCCGTCAGCATTCTAATTGTATTGGTCGTCCTATGCTGGATCACTGCCATGAAAAGTGAACCCGATCTTGAAGAAGAATGAGCATTTGTGACGCATTGTCTGTATTAGGGCAGCCGAATGATTGGTTTTCCCTAGGGTGAGTGGATAAGAGAATATAACCATATCTACAGCGTCGAATTATTCTTCCCCGGCCCCATGAACGTTGCCTTTGCGACACCCTATTGAATCGAATCAGTGGTGGTGCCAACATTGCAAGCGATTCGGGTGCTGGTACGGTGGGTTGAAGGCTATTCATGGCAAGCAAAAGCAAGGAAGACTATCGTAGCATGACCGGGCCCAAGAAAGCGGCCATGTTCATGCTGGCCATTGGCATTGACCAGTCAGCACGGCTGTTCGAGCGCATGGATGATGAAGAAATCCGTGATCTTTCCCAGTCCATGTCGACCCTGGGCATCATCGATGCCAGCATGGTTGAACGACTGTTTTTGGAATTTGCCGATCAACTCAGCTCAGCCGGTGGGTTGGTCGGTTCCTTCGATTCAACCGAGCGTCTGTTGCGCGGTGCCCTGGCCGATGACCGGGTCGGTAACATCATGGAGGAAATCCGCGGCCCGGCGGGTCGTACCATGTGGGACAAGCTGGCCAACGTGAACGAAACCGTGCTGGCCAACTATCTCAAGAACGAATATCCCCAGACCGTGGCCGTGGTGCTGTCCAAGATCACCTCAGATCATAGCTCCCGCGTGCTCTCGGTATTGCCTGAAAATTTCGCCATGGAGGTCATCATGCGTATGCTGCGCATGGAGCCGGTGCAGAAGGAAGTGCTGGATCACGTGGAAAAGACCCTGCGCGCCGAGTTCATGACCAACCTGGCCAGTACCGCCCGGCGTGACAGTCACGAAGTCATGGCCGACATCTTCAACAGCCTGGACCGCAATACGGAAAACCGCTTCATGACCGGCCTTGAAGAGCGCAACCGGGAATCAGCGGACCGCATCAAGAGCCTGATGTTCACCTTCGACGATCTGACCCTGGTCGATGGCACAGGTATCCAGTTGATGCTGCGTCAGGTAGAGAAAGACCAGCTTACCATCGCCCTCAAGGGGGCCTCCGACGAAGTGCAGGACCTGTTCTTCTCCAACATGTCGGAACGCGCGGGCAAGATGCTGCGCGAAGACATGGAAGCCATGGGTGCGGTTCGCCTGAAAGACGTGGACGAAGCCCAGTCAGCCGTGGTCCGGGTGGCCAAGGCCCTGTCAGATGCCGGCGAAATCGTCATCTCAACGGGTGGCGAAGAAGACGAACTGGTCTATTAATCCACGCACCAGTATCTCGATTGTTTACTTAAGTTTACTTGCGCCCCAGATAAGCGATTTCCCGCCTAATTATGTTCGCTTTCGGGAGCAAATCAGACATCACCACATCACCGCCACCACCTGCATAGAGCCGCCCTTGTGGTCCGCCAATGCCATGGAGCACTACACCATTTATTCGAGCTGCTGACTGAAGTTACGTTTTTCCCTCTTTTTTAAACGAAACCCAATCCACTAGCTTGAGCAAATCTGTGTATGACCTGATATTGCCAAGGATGTCAGCGGTATCGCCAGTCAGATCCAACTCGCTCATTATGTCCGCATATCGCCCCTCATTCTCAGGCCATGCCAGGTAGTCTTTGCTCCGTCTGTCATAGAGGACGCGCATGTATGGCGATGTTGCCAATGCGTGGTCGATCTCAGCCTTTGTAGGATTGCGGATTATTGCCAAGAAAACACCTATTCAAGGTTCGCCCTAAACCTACCAGTGTCATCACTACCTGCATAGAGCCACCCTTGTGGCCGCACTCAGTGCATCTTGCCCATCTACCGATTTCGGGTAGCCATGCTAAACCCACGCAATCTTAGACCAGAAGAAAACCCGCTCATCTGCGGTGACGTCATCAGCCAAACATTTGAGAATGTCCGCTGTACTAACCATGCCACACAAAGAGCCATTGCTTAGCACAGG
>JAODAI010133195.1:0-11149 GCA_027575025.1 Scotoplanes globosa | reverse complement strand
ATAACACAATATACTTCTCATATCACTTTTCAATAGTTGTTTGTGACTGATTGAATATATGTATACATGGAAATATATTATACACAATAAGTACCACGGATTCATTCCATAACGAAATTCCTACTATAGTTAAGGAAAAATCACAAAATAGAGTGGCCAGTCCACATTTTTCGATAAAGCAAATCGATTAGAAAATAGGGTTAAGGTCAGGAGTTAAAGACACGTTTTGTCCTCTTATAGGGAATGGTTATCGGTCTTTCATAATCCGAATACGAAATTTAGAAAAATATAACAGAAAGTGATTTTCAACAAATTTTCCAGCGGTGTGATTGGTCAATGAACCGAATATGTCTTATCTATTCAAGGAATAAAAATCACACGGCCGGGCACAACTGTTTAATTAATGTACCAATCAAACATGTCAAGTCATCAACAAGTCATCAACTTTTCACATAACCATCAGGTCGGTGGCATACGATGTTCGTCTACGTACGACGAATCAAATATAAGTGAATATGATGCGAGTTGTTAAAATAATGAGGCGGACGGGGAAATGAAACCCAAGTAATAATATCTTGCCATCGACGGATGACAAGTCACTTAATTAGCATCATTCATGCGACATAAGTATTGAATATCACGAGTCATCTGTATCAAGCCATGTTCGTAATTAGATTGGACAGACTGAACATTCCCAAATCTTCACGTTAGCCCACATCTACTGTAAAGGGTTTTTCAAAGGGATACAATTCTAATGTCAGGTATAATATTTACGAGCACTGCGTATACTTATAGTACCCATTCACACAATTGTTTCTGTGTCAAGTCGAAAGAATGAAGCCGTCAACATTTTTATAACTCAATATTCGTCTACGTTCAATAAATCAGTAGTTATTGTGAGTTGGGAGTAATTAGGCTTAGGGTATACTATTTTAACATTTCATGTTAGGGTATAACTTCCTTAGCCATGGGCTAATCTTCAGGAAGCTCCTGTGACGTGACGATCGTACAAGGGAATAACGGTGAAAACCGGAGTGTCCGGAGTAAGCATTTAGTTGCAGACGTATATCAATCCCAGCTGCAACTTCGACAGAGGTTCGTTCCGGTGACAGTGGTGTAAGGGTGTAGCGCTTACCACCATACCACAGCGTACTTCTCATATCACTTTTCAATAGTTGATTGTGACTGATTGAATATATGTATACATGGAAATATATTATACAATAAGTACCACGGATTAATTCCATAACGAAATTCCTATAGTTAATGAAAAATCACAAAATAGAGTGGCCTGCAGTCCACATTTTTCGATAAAACAAATCGATTAGAAAATAGGGTTAAGGTCAGGAGTTAAAGACACGTTTTGTCCTCTTATAGTGAATGGTTATCGGTCTTTCATAATCCGAATTATAACAGAAAGTGATTTTCAACACATTTTCCAGCGGTGTGATTGGTTAATGAACCGAATGTGTCTTATCTATTCTAGGAATAAAAAATCACACGGCCGGGCACAACTGTTTAATAAATGTACCCATCAAACATGTCAAGTCATCAACAAGTCATCAACTTTTCACACAACCATCAGGTCGGTGGCATACGATGTTCGTCTACGTACGATGAATCAAATATAAGTGAACATAATGCGAGTTGTTAAAATAATGAGGCGGACGGGGAAATGAAACCCAAGTAATAATATCTTGCCATCGACGGACGATAAGTCACTTAATTAGCATCATTCATGCGACATAGGTATTCAATATCACGAGTCATCTGTATCAAGCCATGTTCGTAATTAGATCGGACAGACTGAACATTCCCGAATCTTCACGTTAGCCTACATCTACCGTAAATGGTGATGAAGATTGGCAGTCTGTAGGAAAGTCGGGAAGATGTTACGATGGCGCCTGTCATCAACAACGTCAGTATGGTCACATGATACGTTTTCATCATCATTTATCGATACCATCAATTCCTTATAATCGTCTTTAATATTAAGCTTGACACCAAACGCATATTTGTATGTAATTCTCAGCAGGTGCGGTAATCATGGGGATGGTCGGTACGTGTCTCCAATTTATTTTGTCAATTATATGCTTACCGGCTTCACTCTCTTCGGAGTGACTTATACTTTGTTCGGGAAATAAAGGTTTCCGGACCTGCGCCAAAGTGTTACTATATGCTATACTAATATCTAAGTGGGGGACATACAGAACTGTCAAATATCGTCCAATAATATATATTTATCTTCCTCGTGAATCCCTAACAAGAAGTGATAAAGAAAATGTTAACTGAGAGCCACATCATTTGTCAAAGCTCTCCAACTCCCTCTATCCATAGCAATAACCCTCCAATCTCCAACTCCACCAACTCTTCAAAAATCTCTCAGAACACAGTCCTACCATCTCAAACGGAGTATCATCTATAACCCTTCTACCAATATCCACTTACGACATCGCCATATTCGGCAGGCGCTCACTGCACCGTCCATCCATATAACATGCTCAACCCACCTCATGTACCCCCATATTACCTTCTCTGTAAAAATACAACCAATCTGCCCCACCTTCCACCCGCTTAACCCTCGCGATTCTTCTCATTCAATTATTTTCGCGAACTTGGAGTCGCTGCTGCATGCTGAACACCAGACAGAGCCACTGTCTCGAGGCCCATGAATACATGCTGTTATAACACATGTACCCACAACTTTTCCTTTTAATATGTGACACCACATAAAGTGACATATTTTACTAATGGTTAATACAATTATGATGGAATGCACTACATGTACTCGTGCAGGTATCATTTGCTATATATATATATATATAATACCAAATGCTGTCTTCCAATGGTTTCATCATTGTGCCCCAATGGGGGACGTTGATCCCACCGTGCCATTACATAGATAGCTTGGGTGCAAATTTCCTACTTCCAATACGAGTTTATATGGCATTGCATGGTATAATATCCCACATACCCTTCATGTGTGTATCACAAATCACCACAACCTGTTTAACAGCCACCAACATATGTGTTTTGGTGCACCAGTTACTTCCATAACTTATTAGATGCAATATGTCTTTTTATAATAATAATAATAATAATAGTGAATATTTATATAGCGCCTTTCCTGCATAAGACCAGAAGGCCACAGCCAATCACTATGCAGCATGTATTTTAGTATATTACGTTCAGGCATTTGTATGTTTGTGGGAGCATTGGATTACCCCTTGTGGGTTTAATCATGGAGCTGGTTTAATAAAGCTGATCTTATCTTATATTATCTTCAGTATTTGAACTAATAGTGCGTAATTATATAGTCCTATTTCACAAAGATTATCTACGAAACTTCGTAAGTTTAATCTTTGTAGGTATTTATGGAGAATGATCGTTCTTAACTACCGAAAGATTAAACTTCATGACTTACGAACTGTGACTTAAGAACGATTTAAAAGTTAGTAAGTCGGTTATTAACATGGGAATGTGGGAATTATTTTTGTTTTCGCCATTATTAAATACTCACTGTTTACTATATTTACTCACCGTTTACTCGGCCAGGTTTAGTTACAAACACAACAATTTGATGAAAAAATATAAATTGGAATCATGGACCTCCAAAATGTTTTACCGCGGTACGATATATACGAATAATACAGTATATGTATCCGTGAATATCACATAGTTTATTTATTATATATAACAAACTTAGTATAATGTACATATAACTAGTATATATAGGCCTACATAAACTGATACACGTCTTCAAATGACTAATAACGATACCACATCTATGTTTCCATGGCTGAATAACCAAGGTGTTCGTATAACATATAGTTAATCATCAATAGCTTTACCGCATGGGTCCAGCTTATTATAATTTATATTGCTTAACATGTTCATTACATGTAGCAATTCATATTCAAAAACTAGTTCATACACCGCGCTTCGTGACGTGGTTGTAGTGCCTATATATGCCTACATATGACTATACCTGGTTTCGATAACAATATATATGAAACAACTTGATATTAAACATGTTGTAACTACACGTATGTGTTGATAATATAACATGCGACAGAGGGCATATCAAATCTTATACGGCATATAATGTTTCATCTACGAGTTGGTTGTCATTTTTTAGTATCAATTTGGACCTAAGTTCATACAGCATGCATCATATACAGGCATATACGACTGTACGGTTTTACCTTACCTTAATATTTATTTATGGATATGGGTACCAAGTGCCTACAATTAAATTACCTTCGCTCTTAGTTTCCTTTTCCCAGTGCGAATGGTATGGGAATATGATGAATATATTTAAGCCATGATATATTCAGCTTGATACCCAGTGCATTATATTTGTAGCATTGCCATTATCCAGTATTCTGTTGCTGGTGATTGTTTGTTTTCATGCTTTTATGTATTACTTATTTAACTTGCCAATGGTTTGATATTATTATTTGACACACATCTCTTATTACTACGTTAGACTTTATAGTATACAAGTATACACAAGTATACACTATTATTATTGATGTATTGGATTGTAACTACCGTTGAAGTTAATTATAAATAAAATATGGATAGAAAAAAGTATATATATATATATATATATATGTTTTGATACTCACTTTATGATAACAGCACATTTCACAGATAATGTAATAATTTAGCACTACCTGTGAGTTTAAGCTGTGGCAACCCTCTTGCCTTGGTATTCATGTACTTTTAACATCATGTCTATGACACATGCAATGCCAACACGAAGTGTTGTGAACAACTAAATATTATATTTAACTTCTGAACCTGGACATACTTTTTATGCACGTCTAGACAATAATGTTTTTCACCCCAAAAATAGAATTCCTTGCGATCCATGTATTAACGGATCTCAGTCAGTTTTAATCTAAGTTAAGGACCTATAAGTTAACATCACGTTCTACTGTGTACCATCGAAACACCCAATACAGTGTATCGGATCTTTTTATTGAACTGCATTGGCTGCGTATACATCAGATAATTATTTTCAAAATCAACCTCATTGTTTATTCATGTTTATATAACTTAACTCATGTTTATTTAACCAATCACATTGTCAACTTCACTCTCATTAATTACTGTCATTGTTCTCGAACCCAAAACACTTACTAAATATGGTGATTGCGCTTTTGCCAAATGTGTACCCAAACTTTGGAATGCTCTTCCATTGATAATCCACGTCAGACCTACTGTCGATTCATTTGAAAGACAGTCGAAACATTATCTCTTTAATTATTATGCATGATTACTGTACTAACTTAAGTTAAATACTATATAACGATTGTTGGATTATCTTGATATCATGCTTTGGTTTCAGCATGGCCGTGAATGTCTTTCATTTGCAGGATAGTGGCAGTGCATAAACCATTTATTTATTATTCATTATTATTATGCAGTATAATAATATACGACGGAGGTAACCAAAACGTTTTCGGTTCCGGTTTTGAATGAAGTACGTGGGGCATCAACAACTCCCGATTGATTATATGTATTTTAATCAAATGTTTGAACATGACCGGGGTAACCAATTTCGCATGAGGCAATATAACCAAATAATATGAATAATATAACATTTAACTACAATATTGCATATAAAGCTAACGAGAAAACATAGAAAACAATAACTGTGTAACATGTAAAAAAAAAACTAAAGTGGGCATTCTTGAAACAGTTAGATGACGTCATTGAACGTTTAAAATACCTAAATTTGTAGAGAACTTCACATTATTTGGCAGGTTATTTCATTGGAAAGTTGCCAAATATGCAGACGTATACGTTTATGGGTTTCACTCTTTCCACCAAGAATATACACATTACTAGACGTAGATGACCTGAGTCTATGTGAATGCTACATTATTTGGTAACAGTAACGAGTAAATCATAATTTAATATAGGTAAGAATAAGTGTCAAGTCATCTAATAATTTGAAATATAAAATAAATCTTTTTTGTTATTGTATCATATATCATTCAAATTCACGAAAACAGCCGTTTAGATCTCGTGTCGTAATTGGCAGATCAAATTATTTTTGCTGCACATCTATCACTGTTGGGTACTTAAAATTAATATTATTATTTAATTACCAAAAAAGTAGTATCAACTCCATACATTTCATCCTTACAATGTTGAAGTTCTAAACCAAAATCATGAATAAAAAGAAGAAGCAAAGCCCAAGTATGGGTCCTTGTGGTACACTTTGAGTATATTGCATATATCAGCGACAGCCATTAACAAATCCAGCTTGTTTTCGCAATGTTAAATAGTTGTAAGATGTAACCTGTGTGAATCTGAGGAAATCTGGCACATGCGCAGTTTACCAAGTACAAAGTCACGAACAACAACATCGAAAGTCTTGTTCACATCTAGGATAACCTGCTGAACCAATCATTTATATTCATCCAACATTCAATTAAACTTATTAAAGCAGTTTCGCATGAATGCTTCCTTTGAATGGCTCTAATGAAATTGTACTGGAACATGTATATTGATGTGAACAGATGCATGCTTTTGTGGGATATTTGAAGACTGAAATAATTGAAATTCAAGTTGGTCTGTAGCTGGACGCGTCTTCTTATTAACTCCTATCAGCCAGGCTGTGTATAGCAACGATCTTGGCTGTTTCCACGATCCATAACGTACATGGTATGTGTGGGGAGAGGAGGGGGGTGGGGGGTAGAAATATTAAGTCTTGTATCGTAACCGTTCGGGAATTAAATTTTCATTTTGGTTCTATGACTTTTTTCTTCCATGTCTCAATACATTACCTGTGTAAAATGGTAAAACATTGTTTGATCTCCATTAGTGATTAATACATTACGAATGTAGACAGGTAGAGCAGTAAAACAACGTTGGATCACTATTATATTATGTTAACAATATCAGAGTATAAATTGTATTATTGTATTATTATTAGTGGTTAAGAAATTACGAAAGTAAAATGGTAAAACAGCGTTTGGTCTCTAGTTATTAATACATTTTTAGTGTAAAATGCAAATATTGTTGGGTATCTACTATAGATTAATGAATTCAGAGTGTAAATTGTAAAACACCGCTTGGTCTCTATCAGAGTTGACTAAATTACCAGCGTCAGTTGTAAGACATCGTTTGGTCTCTATTAGAGGTTAACAAATTGCGAATTAGATGGTAAAACATCGTTTGCTCTCTAATAGCTGGTAATAAATTACGAGCGTAAATTGCAAAACATCGTTGGGTTTCTACTGGTTAACAAATTGCGAGTGTACATTGTAAAACATCGTTGTGTCTCTATTAGTGGTTAACAAATTGCGAGTGTACATTGTTAAACATTGTTGGGTCTCTATACACTGGTTAACACATTGCGAATGTAGAATGATAAAACACCGTTTGGTCTCTAATAGCCAGATAGTTGTTAATAAATTATAAGTGTAAATTGTAAAACATCAGTGAGTCTCTATTATAGTAGAGTTTAACATATTGCGAATATAAATTGTAAAATATTGTTGCGCCTCAAATATAGGTTAATAATATACTGTGAATGTAAAATGGTAAAAATCGTTGAGTCTCTATTAGAGGTTAAGAAACTTTATAGGAGATCTAGAGGTGACAAGTTAATAAAATAATGTCTATACATTAATGATCAAACACCAGCACCATGCAGGGGTTCAAAAATAAAGGAGATCATACAGGAATTTTCTTCTACAAATTATTTGTTTAGCCCGTGAGTTTGCAAATTCTGGAACTCTTTGCTTATAGCAGGAATTGGTGCAAAAAAATCGAATATTTTTAAAAATCGCATTGACGATGAATGGCGAAATCGAGCTTGTCGCTAGCATTACGAATCTGCCTACATTGAGACCCTTGTTGATAAGACCTGTATTCTGAATCTGGAACTACAGGCTTGTAATGCGTTTCATCCAGTATTATAATAGGTATTATAGGTAGGTAGGTAAATAGTAAAACATTGAAATTTGTACATATCGAATGCGTTTGACGATATGAAACATGGTTTACTTATTGGTGAAATTAAACACGCTGACAGGTGCCCTTATATAGTTTTAATTCGAAATTCTAGGTGTAATTCTCATTTCTACTACTAAAATAAAACATGACTTTATTATAGGGAATACCTGGAATATGAAGTTCTTTAACGTCTTACCACTCCGCTTGCGTTAGTAAGGCACCGTTTAAGCCACGTTTTTCAGAAGCGCTGTAGCCCATTGTGATCGGATGATCTTCCTGACATCAACCCATTTCACCAAGGTGGCTAAACAGCAATCGAGATAAAGTGCCTTGCTCAAGGGTACACGCCGAGGCAAACAACAACATACGGTTTAATTAATATATATATGATGGGACACATGCGTCAACTGTTGTCATAAATTCATCAATCGTATTTGATGAAGCTTCGTTGCAGCTTTCCTGAGTGAACCGTTTAGCCCAACTTGAATAGTTAATTTCATTGATAATCCAGTAGATGCTGTTTCAAATAATTTTAATAATTTATAGCGGTTTGATGTTACATCGTTACTTTATAACCTGGATCAACCACTTGTTTGTTATCACTGTGGCTGCACAATATACTGCATAATATATGCAGCCTGTTATAGGATAGTACACTGACTTTAAAGGGCATGCAGCCACTATAGCCACGGATAGGTGACGATATATACACGATATATCGGGAAATCTAATCCAGTGTATAAATGAATTGTTTCACAGTAAATTAGCGCAATATATGTTTTTTGCTGTTTTGAGTAAAATCCATTTTTCTATCAAATTTAACATACTTTCTTATAAAGAATCTTACAAACTATGTTGTAGTTTTCAAGATTGTTTATTTTTGTAAACTGCTATCAACTGCTCATTTATAAAAAACGATATGGACGCAATTAGATAATATAGTTTATCATGTTTTGCCGTTCAACCCTTCAGATATAAAGTACACTGAACCGTTATGCCAGAGAAACTCTCATAGTTTCCATAAGTTCCAGAAATGTGAACTTGGGGAAAGTTTCTAAATTGGAAAAAAAATTAAAAATGATAGCATGACTAGGTTCAAGGTTAAAATCTATTCACATATGATAAATAAAAACCAAACATTTTAAAACTTGTGATAGATAATTAAAAACATATGATGGATACCAGAAAAAAAACATACAATGCTTGTTCACATACCCCAGTAACTTCATGCACAGACTTTTGCAAAAACAACAGTGGCCATTCCATTATAAGTATATGCAAAACACTTTAAGTTGCTTAAAGTAAAGGTATTATAAGAGGCCAACCCCCTTTTAAAAAGTTAAAATATCTCTGCCGGTGTACATATTACATATGCATGTATATGTCTTATATATATATTATATATATTATATATATGCCTATCATGATATGTATATAATATGAGAGATCAAAAATGGAGTAGTACAACCTGAAATATATATCGCAATATATAATACGTATATACGGTATGGAGGTGATTTCACATGACTCAATTTAATGGCATGCACACCGGTAACTATTTTTAGCATTCTATAAGTACCACGTGAAACATTAAACAGTGTTTTTGCTCATGCATACGTAAATTGTTCACCTCGAAACTATGCCCTCTTTCCTTAATAGCTATATATTCCAGGAGATCAATACTAATCTATGGTCATGTCATGTTAATTGTTTGGTAATACGGTTGATGTTGGTAAGCCCGTAAACATAATTGTTGTTTATAAATAGCGTTTCCGTTTTAAAGTTAATCGATACATTATATTTTTACACTTCAGTCGATATAGGATCACATTCATGCTCGCTGGTTTACTTGATCCATTATTGAGATCAAAATCATCGGTGTTATAAATATAAATATCGAGGCGACGCGAGTCACTGAGTCGCAACTAATTTTCAGATGGAATATAACCTGCCCATATAATTTGACTAATGTTTCAGCATGCATTTTCTTAGAAACACAATAGCACTGTAATGGTACTAACTGTAGGTAGGCCTATATCATATACATCTTCGAGTTATACATATTACACAATAATAGTTAGTGCCATTATTTAATACCGAACTTCATATTATTATTTCCAACTCTCCAGAGGAAATATTTTTGTCACATTGTGAAAGATCTTAGCATGAATGTATGCTTTTGAAAATAAATATTCAAATGAGTTCATAACAAATATAATAATAATATATATCCAAATTGATTTCAACCAGTCATTATATAGTAAACTAAACCGTGCCACAAATACACAAATACATATTTTTTTAAAAATAGTGACATAAAAGTTTCTTCCATGTATATTTGTCACCTATATCAGAAGACTAGTAACCATTACTCGGTTTTTCCTTAAGTACTTTGAAAATACTAAAAAGCAAATGAGATTATGAAGCATGATGTCAACATCACTAATTTCGCTACCGATATTAACTTTGCAAGCGATTCTTTCTGAAAATGGTGCGAATATTGCACATTTGTTAATACGTTTTAATATGTGTATAATGTCTGTTTTCAAATAAGATAAATGTGAATACACAGTGTATTACAATACTTCAAAAATAAGCTCTTTGAAGTTATCTTAAGAACATCCAATATTATGTAAAATAATAAAACTATTTATATGAAATTAAATTGAATCATATATTGTAAACCTCAAAAATCGCATATATATAAAAATATGACATGAATAGACCATGGAGACAATTAAAAAAATATTATTAATGATGATCGTGACAGTTTTATGATGACCTTTAATTGAAGTAATTGCATAACTATTAATATATTGTACCTACTAATATCGGCCCATCAGTTGCAAGGCATATTGGTTCCTATATATACTGCAAGTGCACTGATTATATTTATTGGTCATAATTAGACAAAATGAAGCTTCAGCTTCTTTCAATTCAGGAATTATATTTCAACCAAGTCAATGCAATAGTATATATATAGTTCACAGCAATATATTATGTTTTACACTTAAATTAAAGTCTTATCTAAGTTACGTCCACCAAATTTGACCCTAACTTTTTTACATTTTGATTATAATTATTATGCATTATTGTTTCGTAAACACACTTATCTTTTCCTCCTCATTTATATAAATATATATATATATATATACCTATATATATATAAATA
>JAODAI010133084.1:0-11149 GCA_027575025.1 Scotoplanes globosa | reverse complement strand
AAATAGTTTTACGTGATTTAAATCCAGAATAGCATAAGTGTTGCATATTATATATATATGTATATATATATATATATATATACATAGGCCTGTATATATATATTATATAAATAAAAATACAATTTGGAATTTGGAAATTGAATATATACATATATAAATATCGATATATTAGATTAATTACATTTATAAATCCCAGCTACTATCAGTGCCGAATCGACACCGACTTGTACAGATGGGCTGAATCACAAACAATTAAACCATATTAACGGTATTGTACAATGTATGTCTACTATACTGCTATAGCAAAGAACATATTGTTCAGTTGATATTTCAAGGGATCGTGATCAACAATTAAAAGGATAGTCCAACCTCAATGAACATCCATTATAATATAATGATAATAATACTATTTTAACATTCTAATCGTTTTTTGTAAAAATGTACGTACTGAACTTCAAAAAACGACAAAACAAAGACCTAATTTTGCATGCTATGAACGTGCCAGCCTCATTAATATTCAAGAGCTGGTGAGAGCGTGACGTCATATACTCAAGTTATACTATTGCTGGGAGATAATTTGCCTACTGTGTAATTTTCGCATCGAAGTCTTGAATTTCGATGTACAGATACACCTCATAATTCACCTAAATCATATAAATCAATCCAAACACCAAGACGAATATAGAAATTGAAAAATTATGACTGTTTACCATCGAAAATGGTGAATTTAAACGAATGGAAATTGCCGCTAAGTTTTGAAAATGCATATTAGCCGTTAGAACACGCGTGTGATAGCGTGCATTGTGTATACTGGCACACAACGCGTACGCTCTTACCGTAGACGCCGCAATGCTGTATGGCAGTATTCGATACTCCTAACTGAGTACATAACGTCAGAGGCTTGTTCTCAATTTCAAATTAACAAGAAGTAAACAACAACTTCAAATGGTGATTTCTTTAAATTGTAACATACGAAACGTGTGAAATTTGGCATATGATATTAGCTTGTTTTCCTTCATTTCCTAAATCATTTTGAAATGAGGGTGGACTATCCTTTTAAATGAATATCGGATGTGAGAGCGTTCCAAAGTTTAGATCCGCTGAAGGCACCAGCTTCGGTTCAGGCTTAGTATGAATTCGCGGCACAGCAATGAGTAATTTGGCAGGACGAAACTAAGATACAATAATTAGTTGTCTCCGATAATTAAAAGCGGTTTTGTGAATACAATTGTGAACAATTGTAATATTCTTAATCCCATCTCACATGGGGGGATAATGTCCCCCTCAACATTTGTATAGTTGTGCATCAACCGCTACGGATATGAAATTGTCCTGCTGTGACTGTTTCCTCTCATTGTCTTGTGTACATCTTGACACTATAACCATCCACATAAGCCCTGCCATGTGAATGTCACATGAAATTAAAAAAGCTATGTTTTAAAAATGTGATTTTTGCATACACTTGTACACTTAAGCAAAATAGAATAATATGTTATAATGTTAATATGTTACACTGTTATTTATAAATCAATTGGCATTGAACTTAATTTGCAAGTTTGAACATGTTGTCATATATAAACCTATTTATTTCAAACAATAAAATCCACCAAATATGAAACAATAGAATACATAAAGAAGAAAACAATAGATTACCTAGAAAATACCGAAAATCATGTAAAACAATGAAACACATAAGAAAATACTAAAACATCAGATTAATGTCATTTTTCTTTACTACAAGTTTGAAATATGTTGCTAATACATATTTGCATCTTGCTTGTCTTTATATTTGGTATTAGTGTAGCTATATTAGATTTTAAGTGATATGCATGACAATACTACGAAAGTATAATATAAGTTAGTCAACTAAGAAATGCGCAATTTGTGATTAAATTTATACGAATTGTTAAATAGGTAATACTTTAAAATACGCTTGAAAGTCGAAATGTTACCAACAGTGCGGATATTAATAGGCAAAGCATTCCAAAGCTTTGGACCACACTTATTTAAAGCCCGGTCACCAAAACGTGAGTTAACACGAGGTTCATAAAGTACCATGTGGTGGGAACGGGAACTCCACTTGACGTATTAACAGTCTCTACTTCACCATCGTTTCCAATCAGTTTTCAACAACCTGTTTGATAGCACCGATTTTCGTCACCGACAGATGCTCCTCCACGGCGTAATAGTACCATCATCCAGGTACTTCGACTCCGAGAAATATTTTTGCTGGATGTCTTATTCGACTATCATCGATCTTCTCGCCTCCTGTTTTCTGCAGTTATTCCTGCTTCAAAGCCATTCATTCCTTAATTTCGGTTCTGCCACATAGCCTCTTCGGATTTCTACATCCGATTCTGAACTCTACGATATTTCATAGCAACTTATTCTCTCCGGCCATATGGCAAGCAGTTTTATCATTTACCTCATAATTCCACTGCAGTGGAATTCAATTATACTGCAGTCGAATTGTATTCCACTGCAGTCGAATTCAATTCGACTGCAGTCGAATTGTATTCCACTTCATTCGAATTCGACTGCTTTTGAATTAAATTCGACTACAGTCGAATTGTATTCCACTGCAGTCGAATTGTATTCCACTGCAGTCGAATTGGAATCTATACATATACCGTACCTAAACAGGCGCATGAGACTGTACAGTAAAATGTTATTAATTAGTAGGCCTGTTACACCCGACGGCAATAATTATTTAAACTGTGACTGCCAATAATGAAATAGCAAAGTTATGCCTAGCGTTAATAATACTAGCTAACTAATGCATACTTACTGTATGGGCTTATATTACTGTACGAGGACAATAGTGATATCAGGTAGCTGTAGCGCTAGCTGGCAGTCACACTAGGCCGCTATTCAGTAGTATTACTGCCACTATAATATACCACCGCTAGTAATAGTATATCCGTGCTATAGCACGAACATGCGGAAGTTGTCTATTTTTAGTTGTTGTATTGCTTATACAGTATTATATTATTGTTATACTGTTTGAGTTTGAGCTACAGTTATTTCAGATTTCTGAGATGACTGATAATGACCAGATAGTGGTTTCGTGCCCGCAAATGTTCGAGACCCCTGGAGGTCGGGTTATACCGAAGACTTTAAAAATGGTACATGTTGCCTTCTCGCTTGATGTTCAGAGTATGGGATTAGAGCATGGTCAACAATCCAGTGATCCTCGACTATGAACAAAATCAGAGAACGGTGCTATTAAACCAGAAGGTTAGAAATCAGCTGTTAAACACAACCACCACCAACAATAACATGATATGATGCGACTACATTGACAACACACTTTAGTATATTAGGATATGCACCGTGTAGATATAACGAGCTATAACTATAGTACATGCATTTACTACATTGCCAGTATACCACGAGGGAAGTAATAATTTGTCCCATTGTTCACTCAAACATTGGAATTATCTGCAAGGCAGTCCGATATGCTAAACTGCCATACAAAATATGAGCAATGGAAGGTCCTAGTTTCATATTTTTATCTTATAATTATTTTCACATTTTGACCGATGTTGACTAAATATAATTTGAAATGGGAGTTGCGTACACTTCAAGTTGTGTGTGACAGTTCGTGGACCTATACTTCGTTATCGTGTAGATATTGTTAACAGGGCTGGCGTGCAAGTATGAACAAGGCGGACAATTTATAACTTGCCATACAGTTACAGTATAGTGAGGGAAGTTATAAATTGTATCCTTTATTTACTCAAACATGTAGCCCTGGCGGTATTATTAACACGGTAGCCGGATTGACGAACTGCCATAATGTATAGTAGGATGTAACATTACAGTACACGTACACAAATCCAATTTAATATTATAAGATTGAATAATAATATTACTTTAAAACTAAAACACGAACAAGTAGAACAATGTAATAGAAAGTGTTTTTTGACAAGAGATACGGTAATCAATTTACAGCAATCTGATCAATTTACAATAATGACTGAAAGTTAGTACGTAGACAAAATAACGCAGCAAATATTTCCAATTCGACAGCAGTCGAATACAATTCTGAATTGTATTCGACTGCAGTGGAATGCAATTCGACTGCAGTCCAATTCAATTCAACTGAAGTCGAATACAATTCGACTGCAGTGGAATGCAATTAGACTGCAGTTGAATTCAATTAAACTGCAGTGGAATAGGATATATATTCGACTGCAGTTGAATGCAATTCGACTGCAGTTGAATTGCATTCCACTACTGTGAAATTGTATTCCACTGCAGTTGAATTGCATTCCACTGCAGTGGGATGTTTTCCACTGCAGTGGAATACAACCCACTGCAGTGGAATATAATTCAACTGCAGTACAATACAATTATACTGAAGCATAATGATCGATGTTCAATTATACTGCAGTGGAATGAATTGTACTACAGTGTAATTGTATTCCACTACAGTGGTTTGTATTAAACTGCAGTGGAATTAATTACACTGCAGTGGAATACAATTCCACTACAGTGCAATTCATTCCATTGCAGTGGAATTGGGAGGTAAATGATAAAACGGCTTGCCATACGGCCACGCGATTCAGATACGCGCTGGCGCACACAGCATTGCGATGAAAAGTTACCTGGCGATTGTGGTTTCCAGGCGGCGACTTTTTTTTTCCTAGAACGCCTGTACGAATTTGTCCAACGTCTCGAAATACGTCAGGGATTAGCCACGCCTCCAATACTCGACTGATCAGCTGATGAGCGAACACGCCGCAGCTGACTCTAGTCTCCGCACCTGCACCATATGCATATATCGTACCATAAGCAAAGTGATATTTTGTCTGCTGAGGGTAGCTGTTTTTCATAGTTCTATATTTTAACAGATTACTACCGGCGACTATTATTATACGACTAGAAGTTACAAAATTTACTGAACTCACCTTCCAGATCCATGGGAGGTGGGGATTGGGACGGTGGGGGTTGGGTATGTGGGTAAACGACACCACTTATATACACAAATCTGAAATATACCCTGAGATATCCTTAAAATTGAATTGTTTTACACAATGTTGTCAAGTGAAAATAATAACTGTTTATAGAACCCATAATATTTGACAAAGACCATTTCCTGGTGATCTGAGCGTGCATTATGTCAAAAAAATATGGTACGCCTTACGTACACCAACAGTTTGAGATAACTTGTTGGCTTTACACTGGGAATAATAAAATAAATACAAAATAAAGGCAATCCCCGTATCTCACAGACCAAAACTGCAACCACATCCCACCCATATATGTCTACATTTAATAATAATAATAATGAGACTTATAAAGCGCCAATTCAACCAGAAAGTGATTGTTCTAGGCGCTGTACATATAAATAATGAACATGACTGAAACATATATACCTACATTACATGGAAAATAAAAATTATTCAACATGTTTTTTTAAAATAAGTAAGATATGTGCAATTTCTGACGTTGGCAGGGAGACTTTTCCATAGAGAAGGTGCGGCATGTGCAAAACTCCTCATCCCATAAGCCTTAGTACGCGGCACATGACAGATAAATAAGATTGGTCAGCTGAACGTAAATCTCTGACAGGAATATAAAAGTCTAACAAAATGTACTGCGGTTGATGTAAATGAACTGCCCGAAATACAAGCAAAAGAATCTTAAAATTAATTATAGTAGTAACAGGCAACCAACGCAACTCATTAAAAATGGGGGTAATATATGACAGCTCCTGGGTTTTCTCTTCACAATTCTTGCTGCAGTATTTTGAATTATTTGGAGATTTTTTAACTTTACAATCAGGAGTTTGAAAAGGAGGGAGTTAATAAAATCTAAGCGTGACGTAACAAAAGCATGAACAAGAATTTAACATGTTTTGTCATCAAATAACTTCCTCACAGGCTTCCTCATTAGACCAATATTTATAAGTTGTCAGTTGGCAATTCTACAAAGATTATCAATATGCTTACCAACAGTCATATAAGTATCAAAAATACCAAATATGTCTTGACTACTATAATAATTATACTTGAACGCCTACTATGATATATTATGGCAATATTGCGTTGTAGTTACACACGATCAGCGCTATCGCGGCAAGCAATGGACATGTATGTCTTGGTTACAGTACTGTACTATACGTACTAATTACTATATACGTTCACAAACCAACTCCCTGTACGCACCACAGTTGTTTTGAAGTCAACATTTGGAGGCGTGGCTAATTGATGACGTACACCCGTGACGTAGTTAAATTCGTCCAGGCGTTCTAGGATAAAAAAAATCGCGTGCGGGCTGCGTGATGCACAATACACGTTGCAAACGCTATTGACAAGTATGATGAAATAGTACATGCAAAATTAGTTGTGTTCATTATTGATTGGGAAGTTATAAATTGTCCGCTCCATTCACCTAAACATTAGCACCATTGATACGGCATCCAGTTAGACTGAACAGTCTCGGGAACAGTCTCGGTTTAGACCGAACAGTCTCGCACGGAATGTGTGCAACGTTTAAGTCGGAGTTCCTTTGATTATTCCTTTTATCGTGTAATTTCTTCTTATAGTTTAAACGTTAAAAATGTGCTAACGTAGGAAAATTGAAATTAGAGTTTTGTATGATGGAAGTTCGTATACCAGGCTATCGTGCGGATAGTACTATCATAGCTGTTGTGTTTGGGTGAACTGTGAGAACCATTTATAATCTCCGTTATTGATTAGGGGCACTCATTATAGTATCAACTTACTGCAGCTTCATGATCATACGTTTGAAAAAAAATGTTATATGCTAACGACCTAGCAATAATTATGGATAGTAAGCAGGAGTTTCAAAAGGTGTTGGTAGAATGGAAGGGTTCGTTTGAGAGGCATGAGTTGCATATAATACTGGATACGACATATGTTTGAGCTGTATCCTTCTGCATGGCTTTGAACTGGAAAAGCGCTATATAAATATGTATTATTATTAGTATTAGTAGTAGTATAACCCTTGGTGACAAATGTATTAAGAAGAGGGATAGTTTTGTTTATCTGTGGATACTGTTTGATTGCGATGGACGTTCTGATGTGAAGGTGTTACCCCTGCCTGTCTTTACGGGCTTGATACAGTGTTCCTAATAGCGGCTCAACAACATCGACTCAAAATATGCTAAAATAATTGGATGAGAAACATTGTAGTGATTAATAGTCCAGGCAAAATAATGTTTGACTTGGAACAAATTGCAACATAATTGTTTTCACTGCAGTAACTTTCTAAGAGGTCTCCCAAACAATATACTAAAAGTTCCAATAAATACTAATAGGGCAACAATCCAAAATGACCGCCAAATATCTGTTGCTATTTGTTCCAAGTTGAGTGGAAAATACCCAGGTTGCCTGGACTATAAGCGGATGGATATAAGTAGGTTGGAGGATATTCGGGAGGAGAGGCTGATAAGGTAGGTAGAAGTTGTTAGAATATGTAAGGGGAAACCTCGTCTGAGATTCAAGAACGTGTTGAGAGCGATTTTAAGAGGGCTGGTGGTGCACTCTAAAAATATATTCCAATTTGAACCGTTTACTATTCAGATTCAAACCATATTACCAGTTCGTATCGTGATTTAAATGGATTTGGTTCAGAATATATTTCAGCCGCCGATGGTTCAAATGATCATATTACTGCGATTGACTACACCGACACGCGACTTACACCATCGCCATTATTATTCAACAACACAGATAACTTGATGGGATATTACGTATAAGACTGGCTATACATTTACGTAATCGCCATGTTAGTCTAATCCGTGATTAATATTTACAGTCGATCTATACAATTTACTGTTATAACTAAAACAGTCATGTAAATTTAGACTGAAATCGATCAGGTTCAGATTGGATTTAAGAGTGACACTGGTTGCAGTATGCAGCCGATATCATTAATTACACCAGCGGTGGCTACATTAATTTAACAGTTAATATCAGGTGGATGGGCATATATCTAGGCATATTAGACAAAATGTGTGGGTGAGGATGAACAAGATATACAATGTTGTCTACAAGCTAATTATTACCTACGTAAATGGGTCTTTTGAACTTATATATACACTAAAAATTATGTATTTGCCTGATTTAAGAAATTAGGGACGTGGTCTAATTTACGAATGCATGGCCATTTTTTTATGAAATGTATTATTGTAATGTAAGATGTGTATGTATTGAAAATATTACAACCAATGTTTTTATACACATATACTGAAGTTATATTGTTTTATATTTTAAAATGTATTCAATATTAATGAACACTATTTTTATATTTATGTATATATGTTCATCGATAGGCTTCGTATATGTTGTATCTTAACTCTTGTATAATTCATGTTATGTTATACTTTAAGTCAAGATGCCGTTACTGACACAATTACACGATTTCAAGCATGTTAAGGTGTTATAAATAATTGGGTTCAATGGGAGTATGTACGTGTATACTACGTGTACACTACAGCTTTATATAATTTTCAACTATATTATCTAAAAAAACTATTGTAATATTAATAATATAATGCAAATAACGTGAAACCTGCAACATGTAAATTTTAAACGGATTTCCGGATCATTTATTTCAACTGGACATTCGGTTAAATTTGAACCGATTCGGTTTAGTGCCCATCGTAAACCCCATTCGGTTGAAATTTAAACAGTTTTGGTTCATATTTGAACAGTTTGTTTCTAGAGTGTGGTGGTGATTGGAGGGTCATGATTACGCATAGAGGGGGTGAAAAGCTTTGGCAATAATGCGGTTGTCAGTTAGTATTTTCTTCCTCACCCTTTTGGGGGAATTCACGAGGTAGAGAGAGATAAAGAGTATATTACACTATATTATGCTTATACTGTAATAATTTGGCCCTATCATGCACGGAAATGATTATGTCTGAAAATTAGTGAAATCGATCACCGGAAGTAAACTAACGATTCAACTGACCTTATATGTTTGTCTTCTGTATTACTAGTTACCTGGCAGCCATTAATCCAGGAAAAATGGATCCTGAATCTGGTCACTGAATTTTGGAAGGTATGTTACCATACATCATCATTGAATGTGTAAATCATTCCGGATTGCCTTATATTTATAATAATTAATGTATATAGTTTTGAGAAACAAAATGGATACAATTATGTTACTCGTGAACGCTGATCCAATTTTATTAAAATAATGTTTTTGTATTATTGAGTGCATGATTAAATCCCCTTTCCTACAGTAGTTACACGTAATACATTTTTTGTATACTTGCTCCGATCATCGTATTATTAATATCATTGTTCATTTAAACCCCTAGTTTCTGAAAGAAAAAGACACAAAGACACAAAACAAAGATATGATAAAGCTTAATGGCATGGTACAGTCATCTGTGAATCTCAGCAAATATGAGATTGGGGCATGTTTAGTGTGCATTATTCGCCCGAGAGCAATCACGAATACGCATGTGACTGTTTTCCTCAAAATAAAAATAAATATTAAATTAAATTCAAAATGTTAATTGGCTGATCTGCCTTGCAATTTGTGAGTACATGGTCAATACATAGCTTAGTAAACACGTGGTTTTATCCAATTCATAGTTTTCAATCGAAGTAAAAGTGGATCAATTATTGAACACTGTGTTGAAGTTGCTCGACGTATTGTTAATGACATTGTTTGATGTATAGTAACAATCCACTATCATACTGTGGCACCCACACAGTCACTGCCAGCACCACTTACTACTAACATTGGTCATTGAATGTGTAGTTGACGTAAATCATTGACATTTGTACCAAATACAACGATTGTGCTGTCGTCATTGACACCACCTTGGATATTTACTGACAACTTTTGGACATCATTATATCAAGCGAATTGTTACACCATGTCAACGATTTAATATTGATATTATTGAACATTTTAACATACATTATCCTATCTTTCTGCACATATGGTGTTCATTTGAACAATAACGAAACTTATCAGCTTGGAAACAATTTCCTTAACTACGTTATCGTAATAATGTAAATTATCCAAACGTACTGACTATCACTATTTTTTTCGCCAGGTCAAGACATATTGGATAAACTGGTTGCCAACTGTGGGAAGTATCTGCAACGATCAACATTACATGTTGGTGCTACGGTCATTATATTACCTCAAGCATAACAGTCAGGCATCTACTAAATTACATCGTTTGACTATAAATATAAATAACCTAATTTAAGTTACAACTATGCACCACGTTTATTCTGTCAGTAATCATATTTCAACTTCCTTTGTCATATTTAATACTAAATCTGATTGTAATAAAAGTCTTTCATTTTTATCTACTGACGGGAGTTACACTGTTTACATTCTTCAATTCACCGATGCATGGTTAAGGGATGACGATAGTGCAGCCATTAATTACATTACCACTCAAGTGTATATATATACTAATGTTTCTGGGTGAATCGGATCGGTGGTTCATGGTATTTTTTTAATCAATGTTTAAAATATATGTTACAAAAGCACTACAATTATAAATCTTTTGTAATATATGAAATTATAATTATGTTGAACCTTAGACTTATTATTCTGCCGGCCACCGTCCACTATTTATAACATTATGTTTTATGGTCAATTTGATACATGTTTATACTATGTAAATGTTCACGCTATTGCCAACATTATAGTTATTGGTGGTTTTAATGTTTATGTTGATAGTTAGACCGACCGCATAATACCAAATAAATGTCGATATTATTTCAGCCTACAGTATGGTTCAGAATGTGAAATCAACCACATACCAAAGTGGCTATATTATTAACTTATTGTAACGTGTTCTGATTTAGGGAATAGTGTTCATAATGTGGAATTTCAGATTACCAGTCTGTATTTTGTGATATTTATGGTAACCAGGAGTATACTGGCAATTTCATTGCTTTGCTATTCCAGGAAAAATAAAGTAAATTATCATAGATGCTGCTAAGATTACGTTATTGAGAGTAACATTTGCCGGATTGGCGATTTTTGAGTTAGTCTCAAATTATAACTGATTTATTGAAACTTTATATTTCAGTAAATTGGTAAACATTGTTCGCTGAAAATACAATGTGAGCCTTGGTCCAATGAACAAATGCAAACACTAGAAAGCAATATCAGTATAGGAGAGGTGCTGGCC
>JAODAI010132973.1:0-11151 GCA_027575025.1 Scotoplanes globosa | reverse complement strand
TGGTATTATAAAATTATACAACTTCACCCAATATATGTTAGAATTTATTTGTCATCCACTTTAATCAATGTAATTAGTGTTACTACAAATATTAGTCTTCCTCTTCAATCAATTTAAATAATTTCCTACAAATAATGTACTGAAAGACACATTTGTCACAGTTGAGTGTTTGTGAAAATTATTATTTAAAATTTTCACTTCTGTGATTTTACCACTTTTCATTCTTACGTTTTCATATGTTGAAACTTTTAGACATTGAACATTTCCCAGTCCCAGGACAGGACCAAGACTAATAATGACACCCACCATTTTTTAAAATTTATTTATTTGATGTGTAATATTGTTATATTAGATGGTGCTCGAAGGTGGTTTATATTTATAATATTGATATCATGACCTTAGTGAAATGAAAATCAGGGTGCCCTCTCCAAATAATAGCATGATGGGGACATCATTGTGGTAGGGATCCGTGAATGTTCCACATTGTAATACGTCTGGATTCGAGACCATTGGAGATTAGGTCATACCAAAGACTTTAAAATGTGTCATGTTCCCTTCTCGCTAGATGTTCATTCAGCTGGGAGATTGGGAAATGATCAATCGAATGGACAAACTTCAAGGACGGTGCTGCCGGAAGGTCACAAATAAGTAGTTCAATATACAACCAATCAATCTATATTAAGAAAATCTATGAAATTATATTTCAGCGAAAAGTAGTTCCAAAAATAATTATCACAAGCCAGTTGATGTCAGCAGTTGATAATAATATTTTTTTGGAGATGACTTCAGAAAGTCTAAATGATGTAAAAATGTTTTTAACAATAAATTTATCTATATAATTATACATCAAGTGCCATATCACAGGAAGTGCATTTTACTTTTTATCTGATTAATAATTTTATTTTTCATTTCTTAAACTCATGTTTGAATCATGTACGTGAATTAACAACCTCCAATCTTCAAAAGTACCACATCTTGTTGTGTCCTTATTGTGTATACATTGCGTTTCTGTATTTCTGTAACTTCTTTAAATTTCCATCGCATAAATCCTCCTCCATACGATTCAAAGCATTCAAGGTATTACATGCAACACTTTTGAAAGATCGAACCAGCAGTCGCGATGGCAGGCATTGGTTGTCAGGATTTTTTGTTAGACACTGTTGGATCCATTTTCCTGGCATCTGACCACCCATTGCTATGATTATTAATTTATGATACGTAACCATCATAATTTATTGAGTTGATCAGCCAAACCGGCATGATATTCCAGTATATCAAGCTGATGGTTTTGAGTATGACCTAAATCTTTTTATTGAAAATAGGCTAGTAAGCTTTATCAATCCATCAATTAGCATCATTTGATTGCTAAATTAGTAAAAAGTGTACTCTCTCACTATATTATTATACTTAATAAATAAATAAAATTAGTGTTTACTTAACCCTTTCAACCTGAAAAGCCGGAAAATCCGTACAACGCGTGTATACCCTGTGAGCCGGTTTTCCGGCTTGCGCATACGTGCTATTCATGTACGTTGTCAATAAATCCAGGGTCACAGAGCCGACGGCACCTAATAATTCAGGGTTCAAAGGGTTAAAATGGTGTCTTGATTCTGTATTTTTAACATAGGGTACTTGCATACTTTGAAAACTGAGATGTTTACTTTCCAATGTTTGAAAGTTACATAATTACTCCTATCATACATGTATCATTTATATCAGTTTGTCTATTTGAATATGGAATATTCTTTGTATGGTCTTGAGGGTGCATTGGAGGTTTAGCCACAATCCGTTCACTGTATTTCTTTTGTTGAATATGATATTAAAAAAATGGAACTCTGCATACGTGATCTTTGTCAATGGATAAATGACCATATGTTAAAGCTTATCATTGGAAAAACAGATTTATTTGTATTTTGCTTCAATTTTACTAAACATTTCAAATTCCTATTATTTCTGTTGGTGGATATCATATTAAAGTATCAGACAGGATAAGAAACTCTGAAGCATTTTTGACAATACCCTATATTAGGATTATCATGTTTCCAAGACTTGTGCAGCTGCCAATATGCAGCTTAGAAATATTTCATATATCAGGAAATTTCTAGATCAGAAGAGCACTGAAATGTTAATTCACACGTTTTTTCTTCAAAGCTTGATTTTTGTAAATCCTTATTGTTTGATTTTGCTAATCGCCAGGCACATATGCTTAAAATAATTCAAAATACTGCAGCACGAATTTGTTAAAAAAATCCTAGACGAAATCACATAACACCAATACTTTGTGATTTGCATTGGCTTCCTATTACTTCACGGATTGACTTCAAAATTCTTGTAATTACATTTTGTGGGCTGAGATTTAACCAGCCTCTATATATTGGTAAACTGATTAATTTATATGTACCATCTCGTAATCTACATTCTACGAATAGTGATAGATTGGTGCAGCCATGCTCTAACATTAAGTTTTATGGGGGTAAATGTTTTGCATTTGCTGCTGCAACACTTTGGAATGATTTACATGATAGTGTCCGGTTATATGATACCTTGAATCAATTTAAAAGGTCTCTTAAAAACTCATCTTTCCAAACTTCACTTTCGGTGATGTATATGTTTTGTTATATTCATGATTATATATATTCTTATATATATATTTTGTAAGGCGCTTTGAGCTATGGCCTTCTGGTCTTATGCAAGAAAGGTGCTATATAATATAAATCTTCAAAATACACTGCCCCAAAAGTCTTAGTAAGAACGAATAATATAAATAAATTATTGAATAATGGTGTTCTATTTTTAACACATACCCTGTTAATGTAGAAAACATGGTGTACTGGTACAGTGGTTAAGTGTCATAGAGATTTAGAAGCATCAGCTTTCCGCATACAGCAGCTTTCTTTTGAAATTTAAAACTATCAAATTAACTTCAAATTTATTTATAGGATAGTCACCGGACGTGAAGTTGAAGTTGGTCTTTTTTACTTTGGTAGACGCTTGTAAAATATAATTTTGTCTCTTATACCTTTGTTTAAATTAATGCAATCTATACTTTCTTATATGCAGGCTATCAAGCAGTATTAAAGAATTGGAGGAATTTCATAATTTAATAAGTGCTGAAGACTCTACCTCTCAGCCTTCTGATAAGAAAGTCCCTGCTACAGATTCACCCGGCTTCTTCTGACAACCGATATCCTCCTAGCAAACATATGGTTGAAGACTGCCCAGGAAATTATCAATACTAGGAATACAGTCAATGATGAAAATAACACTCCATATTAGAAGACCCTATGTCAGCCAATATGAAAGGCTCTGATACAGAATGCACACATCTTTGTGAGGTTAAACACAAGGTGGTGATACATATGTTGCAGTGGCAATAACTGGTACATCAAAGGAAATGGGTGGCTCATATTTAACCTATGCATTGAAAGAGGCCAGGAAACATAATCAATCAATCAAGTTACTAGCAAGCATAACATTGGCTATATCAATATCTGCTGTTAGGATCCTTATAGTAAATGTATAATTAAATCCCGATTGTGACATTCTTAAAGTGCTAAGCAATTACCTAAGTAGGAGGAACCTCAACCATTATGAATTACGACTATTGGTTATTTAATAAGTTTGAAGAAGTCCGGATATATTTTGGTAAAATAATCTCATTAAATATTATATTTTGTATTTTATGATGAAGTTTATAACCTGTGAATGGCAAATATTATATTGGTATCACATTGAATGACTTATTGAAATTTATACTCCTTATTAATATATAATTGGTATATTGAAGCCCTGGTGGCTGTTAGTTCTTAGAGACCTGAAATAAAGATATCATTAGATGTATACGCATATCGCCTCAGTGCTGATTTGCCATTAACCATCTATTTAACTTAAATAAGACTTTAATGTTGAAAGAGTTATAATTGATTGGATTATGAGGGAACATAGTAAATTTCCAGATATTAATATGATGTTCATGACGTATATGACAAAGGATTCAAATGTCTCTCTTCAGGGATTGATATTAACTTTATAAGACTATTGAGCCAATGACCACCAGCTTCATTGATAGGATAGTGTGTCCTTTCTAGAACAGTGGGCCAAATGACCACCACCTTCATTGATAGGACACACTTCTAGACCAGTGGCCCAAATGACCACTACCTTCACTGATAGCGCAGTGTGTCATTTCTGGACAGTGTGTCATTTCTAGACCAGTGGGTTAAATGACCTTAAAATGACCTTAAACTATTCCAGTTGTGATATTTCTTGTGATTCATGGGTGAAATACACCTGGTTTACGTTAAGACAGATGTTATATGGTTGAGACTACTAATTGTTGTTGTATGTATTGGCTGACTGATCAGCATAATGGTTATGGAGGCTGAATAAGTACTGTCTGACTGATCAGCATAATGGTTATGGAGGCTGAATAGTCCAGTATATTTGCATCCTGTCACCTGTATAATAGGATGGGTTATAATAATTGAAAGTCTTACTGTGTATGAACCAGGGCAGTATGTGCTGATAGTTAGTCACACAATTAGCCTACATATAACCAGATATCTCAAAGTTATTACATTATTTCTGAGCTATTTCAGATTAGTTTATAACTTTTCAGCTTCATACTCTATTTGCTCATCTGTCTGATGTGATAGCTGGAGAGATCATTAATTCACACATAATATGCAAATTTCACAAAAACATCTGATATGACTCTGTATATTTGAAGTAGCCATTCAGCACACAGTCCTCCTCATAGCGCTTTGAATTATTCACGCTACAAACACAACGGTTACATCTGACATAATTCAACAATATAGGCAACATATATTTGATATATATAATTATATATAATTATATATATACCATGATGTACATGTAACGATGCTCACTTATAGTGATGGTATTTATAACCATCAATAATGCATACTATAAGATAGAGCTTATTCATGACTGGATAATACTGTGAAAATACCATGGTGGTTCATATAACATATGTGTTGTGGTTCCTATAGTCTATGCGTTGTGGTTCATATAACCTATGCGTTGAAAAGGAGCAGGAAACCTTTTCATTCATTCATTCTTGTCTGACCGGTTAACTCAGTGGATATAAGCGTTCCAATCACAGAGTGATGATGATTATATTCCAGTGGCTCTAACTAGTATATCAAAGGCTTTGGGTGGCTCATATAAACACTGTGCTGAAAAGCGTCAGGAAACCTATTCATTCGTTCATTCTGCCGCATAAGGGCGTTAATTCGACAAGAAGGATTGGAAAGTTAGCAACAATTTTTGCTATTTTGTATGTATTTGAGACTAAATATACATAAACCTTTATTGTATTTTCTATTTACAAGCAATATATTAACCATCAATTAATGTGATTCAAACCTATAAATTAACTCTTATGATACTGGGAACATATACAACGAATCCAATGGAAGGTGGACCATTCGCGTACACAACATACAACGTGCTCCACGTACAACGAGCAAAGGTGCTACTCCAGTACAATAAGAGTTCAATTATTTCTGCCCCTCTAAAATAACCACAAAGCTTGAGTTGTTAAATCAGTCACAAAATACATAGCTTAGTCAGTTTGATTATAGTAATATAATAGAAATCAGATTTATTTGTATTAGACTGTTTGTATTATACTATTGTGATGCTGATTATATTCCAGTGTCTCTAACTGGTATACCAAAGGCTTTGGGTAGCTCATATAACCTCTGTGTTGACAAGGCCCAGAAGCCTATTCATTCATTCATTCATTTATATTCTTTTCATTGTATAATTATCAGTAATTGTTACATTATAACCTACATACAATAAAGTTTCCTAGTCGTGATAATTAACAACAGAAGCTATATACTTAGTGACACGATGTGATATATTATGGCAGGTGTGAATATGTTTCCCTAGTCTGTGATAATTAACAACAGAAGCTATATACTTAGTGACACGATGTGATATATCATGGCAGGTGTGAATATGTTTCCCTAGTCTGTGATAATTAACAACAGAAGCTAAATACTTAGTGACATGATGTGATATATCATGGCAGGTGTGAATATGTTTCCCTAGTCAGTGATAATTAACAACATAAGCTAGATACTTAGTGACACGATGTGATATATCATGGCAGGTGTGAATATGTTTCCCTGTTTCCCTAGTCAGTGATAATTAACAACAGAAGCTAGATACTTAGTGACACGATGTGATATATCATGGCAGGTGTGAATATGTTTCCCCAGTCAGTGACAATTAACAACAGAAGCTAGATACTTAGTGACACGATGTGATATATCATGGCAGGTATGAATATGTTTCCCTAGTCAGTGATAATTAACAACGGAAGCTAAATACTTAGTGACACGATGTGATATATCATGGCAGATGTGAATATGTTTCCCTAGTCAGTGATATTTTTTAAGTAATGGAGTTTGTCATAGTCTACTGCACAAGCGATCTGATTTGGAGGAAAACCTTTCCTATCTCAATATGAAGAATGCCAACATAATACCTTATCTGATATTGTACATCACATCATATGTTATAAGAGGTGTTAAGTTCACTCTAACTGATAATGCCAACATAATACCTTATCTGATATTGTACATCACATATGTTATGAGAGGTGTTAAATTCACTCTAACTGATAATGCCAACATAATACCTTATCTGATATTGTACATCACATATGTTATGAGAGGTGGTAAACTCACTCTAACTGATCAAGATACATACCTGCCTGTATATTGAATTCAACTGATTGTACTCATACAGTCATTCTAGTGTCTCAACCAGTGTCTCTAACCAGTGTCTCTAACTGTTTTTGTATGGTTCAGTGTAGCCTCTTTTGATGATTATATTCCAGTGGCTCTAACTGGTATATCAAAGGCTTTGTGTGGCTCATATAACCACCGCGTTGAGAAGGGCCAGGAAACCTATTCATCCATCACCCATCTTTTGAAAATGACCAGGAAACTTATAAGTCAGTCAGTCAGTCAGTCATGCTATATAAATTATGTATTATCATAAATTCCAATATATGTAATTGAATCTAATAGAGACTGAAACCGAGTTCAATATAATATTGCACTATTTTTATACTAAGAGATTATTGGAGTGCATTGAATATGTAAACCATACAGAGATATATATTACAGAGGTATAATTGTTATTATAATGTGAACGTATGCTGCTTGAAAATTTAGGAAAATGTCTAGTTATATAATATTTATTTTATTATTTTGTATCACAATGTACCCGGAATGACTTATTTACAAATATTAACCAAAGGAATCATTATTATGCATGCATAGATTCTTGCCCATGTACCTCTCTGTGTATTGAACTGAACTGTGTGCAGCTAAGATTATCCAATATAGGCTCCCATTATACAAACATTACCCTTAAGTTCTTGACTTGTTCGCTTTCAATATTATTGATTGAACTTGCTATTCATATTAATTTTTTTCATAATTAGTGAAATATTGGCACAAATTGTTATTTTATGATGGTATTGATGATATAGCCTTCCATTCACTGATCAATTACTGGACTTTTTGCTCAATGGATATCTTAAAATTATCCTATCTACATTCATTTTGAAGAGGTTTGCATCAATTTACCAGGTTAACTTCATGTTGGGCAGTTGATTGGAGTCAAGGAGGGAGATCTTACTTGTGGCAAATTTTAAGTTGTATTTCTAAAAATAGATATAATAATAATAATACGTTGATCACCGTAATAATAATAATAATAACAGTCTTATAAAGCGTCCAATCTAAAAAGTAAAGGGGTAACTTATCACGAGGCTATTCTAAGATAATAAAGGAGATTAAAAAAAGCAAAGGAGTAGCTTTTCAAGACGCCATAGAAAGAATGATTAAACATCAAAATAACATGAAAATAAATCAGTCTTGAGATTAACCTCATAATAAGGTAACGTTGGAATATTTTCTGGTACCATGTTTTTTGCATAGTCTTGATGCGATATTATATACTATATGTATACTATACATATTATGTGTTGATGCGATAATATATGTATATTGAGCAACAAATAGTAGTAATCCAACTCTGGCTTTCATAAATGGACAATGCACAATTTATATTTGTAATTTCTTTATAATCTCGGTAACATATATGTCAACTGTTAACTTGTTTATCTGGTCACTATAAATGGTATTTGTATAATCTTGTAAAGAAAGGTATTATCATTATGTGATCAACCCATTCACTGCTAACACAGTACATGCATACTTGTCACTCTGTTCTGTCAGCGTTCATATACGTTACTATACGTACATACACACACCGTGTGACGGTTTTCAGCACACAGAGTCGTATTGGCATAATACAGTGTAGCAGCGAAAGGGTTAAAGTGATTTCTTATCAAATTATTTTGTGTGCTTCTGATATGCCAATCCAATATATTGTACATCAACTGTTTTAAAGACTACCCTCAGTAATCATTGCTAAAGACTCAACATAATGATATAGCCTCACATTCAGTTTCTGCATACTACAACTGACACATAAGATTAGTATGGTCATTCCCTGTTCTGACTACATCATCTGGTACATTCCATCATATTGACAGTCATAATATGTTTGTTTAGATCTGACCATATGACATAATATGTTTGTCTAGGTCTGACCATATGACATAATATGTTTGTCTAGGTCTGACCATATGACATAATATGTTTGTCTAGATCTGACCATATTACATATATGTTTGTTTAGGTCTGGCCGTATTACATATATATGTTTGTTTAGGTCTGACCATATTACATATATATGTTTGTTTAGGTCTTACCGTATTACACATATATGTTTGTTTAGGTCTAACCGTATTACATATATGTTTGTTTATGTCTGACCATATGACATATATGTTTGTTTAGGTCTTACCATATTACATAATATGTTTGTTTAGGTCTGACCGTATTACATATATATGTTTGTTTAGGTCTGACCGTATTACATATATATGTTTGTTGAAGTCTGACCATATTACATAATGTGTTTGTTTAGGTCTGACCATATCACATATATGTGTTTGTTTAGGTCTGACCATATTACATATATATGTATTTGTTTAGGTCTGACCGTATCACATTGGGTCTTGTACTACATATTATGTATGTTGATGTCTTGTTTAACCCCTGCTGTACTGTATGGGGACCATAGCTCTATGCTGTGTATGTTTAGCATTGGTCTTGTAGCATGGACGCAGCGCCTATACAGGTATATATACAGAGGGTCCAGTATATAGCAGCTGTTTAATGTTTAACGCCTTATGTACTGTGTATACAGTTATATACAGAGGGTCCAGTATATAGGCGCTGCGCCCATACACATACTTGAAGGGTTAAGTTGTGTATTACACCTCCCATGGTATTGTTTCAGTCTAAGTTGTAATACAACTTGTATTGTGTCTAGCTCTTGGCATTGAGGAGATAATTAATAAACATGTAACACAGTGTATATGTCTAGTACTATAATTATATTGTTTGTGTCCCATTGTATGCCTATGGTATATCTTATACTGCGTCCATATCTATAAAATAAGCCTACACATTATGTGTTCTGACACATATCATATGCTATAGGATATCTTATGCTGAGGGTATCACTAGGCTATCAAATAAACATATACATATTATGTGCACCGTGACTTGGAAGTATCACATGACTACATGTATATGGTATGTTATACTGTAGACATCACTGATCTGTGAAATAGACCTACAAGTACTAGGCCTATGTGTATTCTGATATGATATATCACGTGACTGCAAGCAGTGGCGTACCATTAGGGCTAGGAGTTCACAAAGACAGATTCACCTACAATTAAAATACATGTTGTTTATAAAATACAAAATAATTGTAATGCTGTCAAAGAGTTAATGTGGTACTGTTTGGCATTTAGGCAGTGTTGCCATTAGGGCGCGGGCCCAAATGCGGGATTCCCGCATTACAGGGGGAATCCTGCATAGAAAAAATTTAGGAGGAATTCCTCCTCATTGACAGCTATACAAGTTACATACATCAAGTTGAAGAGTAAATGCACCAAATAATACTGCTAGTTAGAACATCTATAGGCTACGTGGTAATACGATCATCCTAAAAATGAAATCCTAATATAAGCCTCCTTCTTGAGTGGTGCCGTCTTTTTTCCGAACTGATTTCAGATGTCGGAGTGTATATATTTGTTAAAAGGACAGGCATATACCAAGTTTGGTGTTCATACCATGTTTGGTGTTCATACCATGTTTGGTGTTCATACCATTAAACGAGGTTAAATGTCATTGAAATGTCATATTAGTATACTAATTGTAATCATATTTCAGTATACCATATTTTATATTATTATAAAACAGATTACAATAGACATGCAAGGGTTTGTTTCCGCAATAAGAAGGAGGATACTGTAGGATGGTGTGGGGAATTTGTCTATTGGGAGGTTATTTAAAGCAGCATAGGTCATACGTGCATTGTTACGTTCTATTTTGGGAAACTATAATTTATACACGTCGCATAGACTTAATATTTAGTATATTAACGTGTTCAGAATAGTGTTAGAAGATACTGGGCCACAAAAAATGATAGACAATATAACCAAGCCGACCGACAATATATAATTATTAATGGTCAAACAATACGTTGAGACTCAGCTTTCGCTATGGTCGGTAATCATGTAGATTACTATGAGCAGATATGTGAGATTACTGTGAGCAGATATGTGATAAATCACAGACTCGATGAGCCGTAAGTTCCATTGGTGACTTGCAAAGGTCTCCTTCCGAAATGTTTGAGCCGTTTTTGCACATGTTCCCAAATCCCACTGGGTGATGGAGAGCAGTCGGATTAGAGAGTTTTGTTCAAGAACACATGCCGAGATAACCAGCAGCGTAGCTACACTCTAAAAACACAATGGTTATATTTAACCAGGAAAAGTGTCACAGATCCACCAACGTATTACTGGTTATATATTTGGCATTTTCCTGGTTAAATTAACCCGAATAATCTAAATTGTGGCCAGGATAATAATAATAATAATGAATATTTATAATGCGCCTGTATCCGTCAAAAAGACGCTCAGTGCGCAGTGACAACACAGTGCAATGAAAAAGAAAT
>JAODAI010132862.1:0-11151 GCA_027575025.1 Scotoplanes globosa | reverse complement strand
CAGTAACTAATACTATTTCGTTAAAGATATATTAAGTCAGAAAAGAAGTAGGCCTGAACAATTAATGTTAAACTGTATAAATAGGCTAAGGCCTAGTATGATATACACCAGGGACTTTAACAAAGTCTACCTGTTCCCCCACTTTGGATCCGTCTGTGTAGATATGCACAAAGTCTATAAGATGTCGTTTTGCTTGATGAAATAGGTTGATGTGCATTTGGTCTCCGATGTTTTATAAAGGGCCAACTCGAGGAACACTTTGGGAGGCGAATAGAGCCAAGGTGCAGTTATTGGCCACTTTGATAAAGGCCTACCAGCTAGAGCCACTGGAATATAGTTATAAACAATTGACATACTATTTGAAGGCAATCCGCTCTCCGGATTCAAGCATGCAACATTGCACTCACTATAGTGCATCTCTCGTTCCACTATCCAAATTAACAATCGAAGCTTGCTCTGACAAAATGAGACGGAATTGACTAACCCTCAATTATCTTTCATTTGGTATGATCATAGGGAAGTTATAAATTGTCCGCCCCATTCACCCAAACACTCTAGCCGGTAGCGTGTATACAAACTGCCATACAAAACTACAATTTCAATTTCCAAATCAGAACGTCAGTACATTTATAATGTTCAAAAGGTGAATATAATTATAAGGTAACATAATTAGAATAAAAGGAACTCCGCCCTGACGCACGTTTTGTGAGAGACTATTAAGTGTAACCGGCTGCCGTGTCAATGGTGTTGATGTTTGGATGAATGGGGCGGACAATTTATTACTTCCCGTATATCATGTATATATCCAACATTGCACAGGTTTGAAAGTCCCATGAAATGTAAACAACTTTTAATGTCTCACCTTGTAGACATATATTCAGCTATATCTCAATATCGTTATTATGCAACTTCCAACCAATGCTCTCAGAGCAGGCTACATATAGTATTGTGGCATTGGCGTCACTTAAAATTATGATTGAAATATTTGAACCATTGTAAGATTTAGAACCAAAGGTGGTTCTTGGTTGGTGGCTTCTCTTGGTTTTACACACATATTAATTGCACCAAAACACTGCTTTCTAAACAAAATCAAGTTTGCGTGGTACGCTGGTTTCCTGGTCCTTTGCAATATATAGTCTCTGATATGTACGAGAGAGCCACTGGATTATTAACCATTAACTCTTATCATGTGGATGATGAGACAAATGGTATGTCGAGAACAAATGGTGGATCGGGAACATCCACCATTGGAAACATCCACCTGACCCAGATGTCGAGAAAATCCACCATTGGCCAGTTGTCTAACCACCCAAAAATGATACTTTTTCAGGAAAACTAATATCAAAGGCTTTGGGTGGGTCATATAACCACTGCACTGCGTTGAAAAGGGCCAGGAAACCAATTCATTCATTCAACAGCTAGACTAGAGCACACTAATTACATCACTTTGTATGTTGGTGTGGGGCTATATCAGTATAAAAAGAATATACATTTGGCTAAGTGGCTGAGAGGAAATCACAACATTTGGTTCAGTTATAACAGCGAAATGCTGATTAGTTTCAATATTAATTTGCCCCATAAAAGTTAATCAAAAGCATGTCAAATACTTTCTGGTTCAGAAATTCTTAATGAATGAATGAATATGTTTCCTGGCCCTTTTCAATACAGTGGTTATATGAGCCACCCAAAGCCTTTGATATACCAGTTAGAGCCACTGGAATATAATCATCATCACTCGATTCACCCTTGAAGTTATCCAAACTTAAACCAATAACATGTAGTCATTTAAGGCTTATTTCTAAGAAGATTAAAATCACCAAGAAGAACGGACAAAAATAACAACAGCAAAACTGCACAATATTAAATTTCACAATTTATATATTTATTGCTACAAAATATCCTTCATCATAGATTTCGGGAATGATTTAGTTTAGTTTCCAATCAATATTAATGTTGCCAACCAATACTGATATTGCTTATCAAAATAATTAGGATTTTTATCAACAATATAAAGATCTAGTCATAATGTGTCATAAAACAGTTCAGAGAATCCATGCAATAAGCGAGACATCAGATTTCTTCTGGTTTACTTCATACTTAGTCATTATAACAATGTTAATTGGTGGATACAGTCCATCTAGGGGTATTTGGGTGAATGCAGACAATAGTGGCACCATTTCATACGTAATCAAGGATGGGGTCAATTGGGGGGTCGGGGGTGGGGGATGACCATCCCAGGCCCCTCCCCGTTTAGAAAAAAAATAACAGTCCGGCAGGGAATTTTTCCATGATATAATGTTATACAAATAAAATTTGGTGTTTTGGGCCCCTTTCAGGAAACTCCCCCGCCCGTCAGGGAAATGCTGGCGCTGCCATTGTCTGTAATTAGCAGGTTCACTTCGTATGCTGAAGGTGGAAAAAGGGCACAACATATATTCCCCCACGTTAATTGAATGCATTCATAAAGGGATGAGTGCCTCATCTTTTAGATCCACCAATAGGGACCTCTGCAGAGACGGGGAATGTCCCCGTAAAATAGGGGAACTTCCCTGGAAAATAGTGCAAATTGTGACCAGACATAACGCTAACTTAAATATAAAAACTTCTTCAAAGAAATGGAAAGTAATGTTTTCGGGTAATCTGATGTGCAAGATTAGCCCGAATGTGTTGATTCACTATGCGACAAAAGGAAGTGCTGCATCCAAAATTATCATGAACTTTTTAGCCAACATAATTTAAGTTTTCAGGGTAAGTCAATAGTTTTCAGGATAATTTAACAGTTTTCAGGATAATTTACCATTTCAACCAACTATAAGAAAAGGGAAACTCTACAAAACAAATAATAATGGTGGAGTATTTCTGCATATTTCCCCATAAGAACCGAGGTCACATGGAGAAAATCCTGGAAAGCCTTTGTTGATTTGAGCTTTCAGTATATATCACAACTCTATGGAAAAGTACTAACATGCATGACATGATCCCACACAAAACAAATCCACCCATTGGTATCCATTTTTTGCAATGAAAATCAGTTTTAAAGCCAACAATTTGTATTTAATGTTTGACAATGAATCCTTGTTTAGCAAATTGCTACAACGGTTGTTGGCCCAAAATGTCAGATTAGTGAAAATTATGATTGGCAATAGTTGAGCGTTTCAAATTCCGAACTTCTTCATCGGTTAATGGGAAAATTGCCAAAGACGGATGTCCATGATTGTATTCTCTCTTGTCCATCGGGTGGGGATGTTAACTGACGACCACGGAAGTAGAATTCACCATCCCTGCCTTATTATAAGAGAGAATGATCCACCATAAATGTGGCTCTGGTTTATACATAGAAAATTACAAGATTATTGATTGACACCGTCACCACATGACTATACGTGATGTAGCCTACCGCGGCAGATCTGGTAATATGCCGGCATTCTTCATTTTGAAATAGGGGAGGTTTTCCTCCAGAATATATATAGCATATGTGCAATGGAATATGACTAAATTGATTAATAGAATTCAGTAACTTTGAAAAATAAAAAAATCTTGATTAACGGTCTTCCTCTTTCCTTTGACACTAAAATCTAAACATGACCAAGGGCCGGAATAATACCTAATTTGCCATGGTACATCACATATTAGAGATCGCGGTTTGTTCCCAAGTTTGAAATTAATCTTACTGCAATACGTCACACGACATAATACACATTAATGCTATTGATTGTCAATACATGAATTCATTATTCGTTTATATACAGCGTATCATTAGCTCTAATGATTAACTAGTCTATTACTGTCAACAACAAAGTATCTTGTTAATATATAAAAATATCAATGATCACGCATCACATCAACTTTACAAATCAGCTCGGGCCTAATAGAATTTGGAGTTGAACATGCAGATCAACGACACCGCAACGTAAAAGCAGGTGCACGATTATTGCTGCGACTACGCTTACACAGAAAATCATGATGCATGTATGTGGAACAGAAAATCATGATGCATGACATGTATGTGGAACAGAAAATCATGATGCATGGCATGTATGTGGAACAGAAAATCATGATGTATGTGGGCTACATATTGGTAACGGCTGTTAATATCAGAAAACCTACCAAATCAACAGCGATCCAACAAGGTAAAATAAATACTAGGTCCGATGTTTCTACAGTAGGCCTACTATGCTAAAGATTAAAAAACAACTTTGCTATCAATACTCATACCCTATAACTACAAGAGAGTGGAATTTGGTACAGAAGAGTGTCCGATCCGCTAAACATTAAATAGATTTAAAAGGTGTACGTTGTGCATAGATCACATTTCACAATAACCACCAGCTTTGGAGGTATTTGCTCAGTATCCAGCAGAAACGGTGACTTGACAATCTAGAATATTTTGTAGTCGACAATGACACATCATTGACCCACCTATGTCCCTGGGTACACACAGTGGGTTATTATACCAATTGACCGATGTCACACATAATAGGTGAACGTTGACTTGATGGTACGGTGGCTGAACACCAATGTAAGACCCAATTCTATTAAAATTTCTGTTCAGTGATCAAATGTAGTGGCAACCTAGCTGTCTCCCACCGTCGCGTCGCGTTGAGATGAACGTAAATTTACGACATATGGGCCGGGCCCACGTTCATAGTTTGTGATGTACGTACATGCATGAAACGTGCATGTACGTGTTAAAAACGCCCCCGGCACGTGAAAAGTCAACTCGGAATTTCACGCGCCACAAGTATCGCGCCGTACGGCGTCTGGTGTGAACACCCTTTACCTTTTCCTTATGTTTAACTTTTTCCGCGCGTCAAAGTGACACCCCGCGTCGCGTGACGCCCCCGGTGTGAACGGCCCTTTATAGTGTTATTGTTTTAGCAAACTGGGTTACAGATGTCCCCATCCAAGAACTGAATCCGGAACTTTACAATTTTACAAGTCCAATGCTTCAATGGACCATTCAGCATCACAACTTTCGGTAGCCATTTAATTCCCCATGGTGTCGGCTTTAAACGTTGCAGTGGGCAAACTGTACACACAACAGTACATAGTTATGTTATTGTCTGCTGTTTGGTGGTACACGCGACATTGGCCTTGTGAGTGTGACCCCGGTAAAGGTGTAACGTCAAATTGGTTTATTGAGCTAATCAGTTAGCTGACTAGACCATCGATTGATTGATCACCCTATCTGGCTTTTTGTTAATAATAATATTATAAGCGCTCTATAAACGAGCTAGAGACATTCATCATCTGGTACGTATAAATGCTGTTGGCCGACAATTTTTTTACAAATGTATCTGGCATCGGCAAGAAATGTGTATTTCGGTTGAACTGAGTCAGCACTCAGGATTCTAAAGCCATACCTTGTGATCACAGGCCCACCTCTCTAACCACATAGGTAATCATAACCTGTCACCAGCTGTCTTGTCAGATAACAGGACACGGTCAGTTCCATTAATTGGTCAAGTTTCATGGCTCTCTTTCAACAACAGGTTATCAAAGTCACGGCTCATTGATTGATTAAGTTCTCTGACAAATTCCAACACTATCAGGACAATCTCGCCCGGTTAACTCAACACCAACAAACCTACACAAAATATTACCATCAGACAACCCCCTCCCCTCTCAGACAACCCTCTCCAGAGAAAACACTCCCCAGATAAAATTCCTCCCGATAAAATACCACCCAAAAAAATTTGCCCTGATAAAATAATTTGCCCAATGCCCCAAGAAAATTTCCCCCGAGACAATTTCCCTTGAGACAATTTCCCTTGAGACAATTTCCCCTGAGACAATTTCCCCTGAGACAATTTCCCCGAGAAAAATACCCCTAAAAAAATTATCCCCCTTCCCCCGAGAATGATTTCTAACATGAACTATCACAAAAATACTTAAAGGACAACTACAGTCTGCAAATTCCAAATAATATATCATAGATAGATAAAAATCTGAAATATGCACCAAGCATTTGTTGTTGGTTGTGTTTAACGGCTCATTTCTAACCTTCCGGTTTATTTGTAATTGAAGTAGCAGGGATACTTTTTAAGATATTGACGTTTATTTGATATGGGGCTGACATTTGCGATGAAATTCAATTGAAGTAAGTCTAACTATGATGTCATCGCTGGACAACACAGTTACATTACATTATAATGACTGATTATATTTCCTGTCCCTTTTCAACACAGAGGTTAGAGCCACTGGAATATAATCATCATCACTCCGGATTCAAACTCCGGACTGTACGATCAAAATTATAATGCTCCATAATGCTCCCTCAACTGAGCTAACTAGTCAATATAAAAGTTTACATCGATCAGTGTGAGATTATTTTGCCAAAATAGATAAATATACTGAAATAATTTAAAGAAATACCTAAGAATTTGCATGTGTTGTCCAGTGATGACATCATCATTAGACGGATTTCAAGTCAATTTCCTCGAAAATGTCAACCCATATACCAAAGTCTAAAAGTCAACATTCTGAAAGCATAAGAGCTATTTAAGTTCTATATGGTGCATATTGTACATTTATATCTGATCTATGACATATTCAAATATGACTTTAGCTGTCCTAACTATAAATTATCAATAATTATTGAATTAATTATTAATTGGCTAAAAACACATGTTTCTCAAATGCTGAAAGTGACATATTAAGTCAAAACGAGCCAACGGGCGCACTGACCAACATATTGTTATATGAATTATGTACAGAGTACTACAAGGTATCTCACCAGCATGACCCCAGGTCAATGAGGTCAAGCCATTGACCCCAGGTCAAGTCATTGACCTTTGGGGTTGCTGACACTGGGTCAAGTTCAGTGTCTATGGCTCCGTCTGGAAGACCTAGAGAAAGATGGAGAAACAAATAAAGACATTTGAAACCTGACACGAAGCAATGCCACTACAAGATAAGAAGAAATGTGATGACGAAAGTCATTAATTGGCTCATTATTAGTTGGCTCATTAATAGAGTTCGTCATGATAAATATTGTGGTTAGATAACTACCCTGGAAAATACAACTCTTGCACTTAAAGTCCTTACTTAGGGCTGTGTTATGCACATGTCAATTGTAATGACTCACCCCAAACTCACGGTCATAGACGAAGTGGAATAAGACACTACAACTTGTAAATTACAACTATTTGAAGTCAAATTTGGATTCTTTTATCTTCAGTCATTGTCTGCAAAGAAGTGACATAAAGGTGCCTTAGTGTTGCAGATATGCCACTTTTGAGACTGTGGGTGCGTCACAATTCATTACAAGGATAGTCCACCCGGAATACAAATTCATCATAATACATCGATAATAATATTATTTTAACATTCAAATCGTTTTTTGGTAAAAATGTACATACAGAACTTCTATGTAGGATCCGTATCAAGTAATTCAGTAAATACAGAATTTTGGTGTACAGATACACCGAATAATTCACCCAAATCCTATAAATCAATTCCAAACACCAAGAAGAATGTAGAAAGTGAAAAATTATGACCGTTTTCCATCGAAACTGACAAATTTAAATGAAAGAAAATTGCTGGCAAATTTTTGAAAATGTATATTAGCCGCTATAATACGCGTATGATATACAACATTGTGTACACGCACGACATACGTTACAGTATATGCCTCGATGCTATGTGATGATATATTCCAAATTGAGTACAATAGTACGTAAGGGGCTTGTTCTCAAATTCAAATTACCGATAAGTAATCACAACTTCAAATGGTGATTTCTTGAAATTGTAATGTATAGTAAACATGATAATGGTATTAATTTATTTTTCTTCTTTTTCTAAATTATTTTGAAATGAGGGTGGGCTATCCTTTTAAATGTGTGTCACTGGTGTTCAAGACATTGGCTGATAAGTCTCCCACAAGATGATGAATATTCATTATCTGACTAGTCAAAATAATACACGGTGACCTACCCTATGACAACTGACTGCCATTGTCCGGGAGAATGTGTCATTACAATTGATCAGTGCATTAGGGTTATGGCGGTAATTCTCCAGGAGGTAGTAGTCAGGTCAAAGAAGACGATGAAGGTGAAGGAAGATGATACACATCTGATTAATTGAACCATTATTAGGAGTCCAGGTTCTTAGGAAATTTAAGAGTCACATTGTAAGTTTTCAGTCTTGTTTTTCGAAAAAAGTTGGGATCAATTTCGGAGGAAACCTCCAGTAGATTAATCATCAAAATTTTATTTTTTGTTTTCCTCATGTCTGTTATTGGTATGTGATTTATGTATCATACAAATTGTTTTTGTAAAAATATAAATAGCAATATTTTAGGACAATATATTATATATTGCTGTGGACACGGGGGAAAAATGTGCGATCAAATGTGGCAGTTATCACTAAGTACTACAATTGTGTCTCGCTCAAGTGACATGTTTCTGTGCATGAAACAAACCTACCGTTGTCAAAATCACATAAAGTCTGTGTTGACAAGGGTAAAGTGTTGACTGTCATGTACAAATGGTGCATTTAGTAATTACATATTTAAAACATCATATTCAGATAAGATAAATATATAATTATAGAGGGCGGCATATACTTCCACCAATACACGACGGCCTTCTTGCTGATGCAGATTATAGCAGAATTTAGCGGCGGTAGATTTGAGAAGTCTATCACAGTTACAACTCTGATAAAGAAAGCTGGGAAGTAAATACGTCTCTACATTCTTTCTAACACGGCTTGCAGACGGCTTAATGTTTACCGATTTATTATAATCCGAGACACATGACTTTGATATCAAATACAAAACTATGTAAAGTTATAAACATTATAAGGACATTTGATCATAAAATGCAATTGTTTCCATACCTTGAATTGGACCTAGATCTCCTGGAGCGACGGTCCACCTTACCAGAGCTGCTTGTTCTATGACGGTGACGTGATTGAACAGACGATGCAGGTGAACTGTCTCTCTCCCCCTCCTCCCCCTCCTCCTCCTCTGAGCCCTCTTCAGAATCTTCTTCAGATTCTTCCTGTTCCCCGCTCTCCTGCTCTCCGCTTCCTTGGTCCCCGTTTTCAGACCCTGCAGATTCCGATTGGTCTCCCTCCTCCTCAGAGGCCCCGCTTTCTTCTTCTTCTTCCTCCGACCCACCCCCCTCCTCTTCACTATCCACGGTGCTCTCTCTGCGGCTCCTGGAGCTTGCGTGGCGATGTCTCCGGTCATCATCGTCACGGTGACGAGACACTCTGTCAGACTCCCGGCGGGACGAGACACTCTCGGACGTCCTGGAATCCCTGCGACTACTCTCGTGCCTACCACTGGCGTCGCGGGACGATCGACTGGACCTCGATTCATCCCGGGAGCGTCTACTGACTCTATCCTCCGTGTCCCTATCTCTATCGCTCCTGTGCCTATCCCTAACGTCCCTGTCGCCTGTCCTTCTATCTCTGTCCCCCTCCCTCCCCCCACCGCTCCCCCTATCGCGGTGTCTGTCTGTCCTACTACTAGACTCCTTGTCCTCTCTAGATGTCCTACCGTGCCTATCATCCCTACTTTCCCTGCTCTCACCCCTATGACCCCTCTCATCCCTACTCTCCCTCCTATGTCCTCTACTGTCCCTATCATCCTTCTCACCCCTGCCATCCCTACTCTCCCTATGACTCCTACTAACCCGATGTCCCTTATGGTCCCTACTAGATTCCCTATGGTCCCTACTAGATTCCCTATGATCCCTACTACTGGATCCCTTATGGTCCCTACTTCTCTTATGTTCCCTGTCCTTATGCTCCCCATGGTGTCTCTTTCTCTTACCCTCCCTGTCCTCCCCGCTACCCCCCTCCTCTTGCCTGTGCCTCCGTTTCCTGCTAGCCCGGCGGCGTTCTTCCTCCCCCTCATCCCCAGACGAGCTACCGGCCTCTTCGCCCTCCTCCTCACTCTCTTCACCACCCTCACTATCCTCCTCCCCCTCCTCAGATGCAACACTCCCAGACGATTCCACTTCTTCTTCTTCTTCCTGTTCTCGTTTCACCCTGCTGCGTTTCCGGTGTTTTCTTTTCTTGGCTTTCTTGTGTCGTCTCCGCCGTGACTGCGCCTCGTCCTTGCCCTCAGAATCCTGTTCACTTTCCTCATCTTCTTCTTCTTCTTCCTCCTCTTCTTCTTCTTTGTCATCTTTGTTTCCCTGTAGTCTGCTTTCTCCGTCATCGCCGTCATCGTCTTCATCACTGTCTTCACTCTCGCGACGGTCGTCGGGGTCATCTGAAAATTATACACAATTCATTTTAACACACATTGCAAGAGATAGATCAAAAAACTAATTATCCATATGGAAGGCTTATTTAATTTTACGACTACGCGCAATTAATAATTTTTACGTCAAATTTGGATTGAAAAAGGCGTTCCTCGGAGTCTTTTTATCGGGTAAGAGTCAATAGCCACATGACTCTCAGGAATACATTTGAAGAGTCGCAGTTCAATTCCAAGAGTCACAGTTCAATTTCTAATAATTACACTTCAATTTCCTAGAGCTACATTTCAAATTTAATTGGGTGATTTATGATGTAAGTATTAACCTACCTACCTATGATACTGAATGAAAGGCATTAAATGCCTGTAGGTCCAGATCCAGGATGGTTAACAGAACAATTTGGCTCAACTTGATGCATAGTTTCAGAGTGGTCAGACTCGTATTGGTAGCGGAAAGCACAATATTTCCAATGTTTGTCAAGACGTCTCTTAAATGTATTTAAGTTGATAGCATCAATAACAGTAATTGGTAAAAAATCCAGATTTTGCATACTCGTAAGCTGAAGAAATTGTGTCTAACATTTGTGGAAGAGTACTCCTGCATGATTTTCTTGGTTTTTGAACAACCAGTTATAGTATTGTGTCGAAGATTCAAGATACTAGCAATGTTTGGGTTGTAGATGCCAGAAAGCATTTGAAGACTTTGATCATATTTCCTCTAGTTCTTCGATACACAAGAGTTGGTAAGTTGAATTCTTTCAAACGCTGAGGGTAGCGAAGATGTTTTAAAAAAGGAACAAGTTTAGCAGCTCTCCTTTTGACACTCTCAATATGATGGATGTGAATCTTTTTGCTTGGTGACCAGATGCAGTTAGATAATTCAAGATGAGGTCTGACAAAGGCTTTGAATAAGCTAAGTAGAGTGATCTTGTCAATAT
>JAODAI010132751.1:0-11151 GCA_027575025.1 Scotoplanes globosa | reverse complement strand
CCAATGACGCGGCAGTTAGTTAGTGTATTCTTCCTCACCCCTTGTTAGGGATTCAGGAGGTAGAGAGAGAGAGATGTGTCATTCTCTGTCAAATAACAAAATAGATTAAACTCTATCATTATCAAATTGGTGAGCCTGAATAATTTGGGATTTCAAGTATTTGGTTTAAGTTATTTTTCATTTGCAGTGTTTTGAGTGACCATGTAAGTCTATAACTCTACAACTTGTCCAATGCCGATTCTTGAGTTACTATTGGATAGGAAATTCATCATGGATTCCAAATGTGGTATTAATTGTTATTCCTCATTTTGTAACATTTTCTTCAACAAATTTAGTCCTACATGTGTTTGAGGTATAAGATTTCTATAACTCTTTTAAAATGAATTCAAAGATACATGTATCATTTATTTTGAGCATGCTGTTAAATAATTATATATATAATTTTACTTTCATTAAGACATTAACTCATATCACCTTAAAGCTAAACTAAACTTTAAAATTAGTGCTTACTTTATTGAAGTATTCACTCACTTATACCTTACTCCTCCATTCATAACAAACATGTCGAGTTTCATTTATTGGCGCAACCCGAGAGCAGGCCCATTTCAAAACTCACTATGTGGTATCATCGTAAAGAAAACAAAAATACAATTTTCTGTATATAGCCCTAATCCTTTTTAGGGCCATAATGGAAAAATAGACTATTTCTTGTAACCAATATTTAAATCAATTGTAATTCCAAAACCAGATTTTTTTTATTATTCGGTGTGCATACTTTTTGAGGTAAGTTTGATTATCTTTTGAATGACCTATGGCTTCTAATAGCTCTCAATGGATAAACACCTGTGATGGCATGTATTAAAAATAATTGTCAACATCGTTTTGATCTAAGCACAGCTAGGCATAGGTCCTATATTCATATACAACTCTTGTGGTTTCAAATATTTGTCCGTATTCTAGGTAAGGTATTGCGGTAAATTTGTTATAATTATGTATATCTGTGCCTAGGAATGTCAATTACTTCTACCTGCCCAACGTTAGGCTTAGGCTAGCTAGACCTAACATTAGGCTAGCTAGTCTAAGCCTAACAGCAACACACATTATACTTCAAAGAATATTTCATAAGCTAACTAAGTGAATAGTTAACTGTGGTCGCTGGCCATGTGTTTGAGACAGGAATAGAAAAACTGACATCGTATTATGTACACCAAGTTTGTAGATCGTAGTAGCTACTAATCTTTTCATATTTTAATAAAATAATGAGAATGAGAAGGCTTTTCTGATTATTATCATATTGCAAAAGTAAAAATTTTGGCTTTATTTCATATTTCTGCGCTACAGAGTTGACTAAACACAGTTTTGAAAAATAATTTTATATAATTAACAATAACTACTAATATTTTCACTGAACATTTCTATAGTGAGTAAACTGTAGATTGCAAAAAGTAATAATTTGGGGCTTTATTTAATATTTCTTTGTTACAGAGTTGACTAAACACAGTTTTGAAAAATAATTTTATATAATTAAAAATAACTACTAATATTTTCGCATTTCAAAAAAATATATATTTTGAGACTAAGAAATCTTTTTATTATCATACAAAAAATAATTGAAAAAAGTAGATTGCAAAAAACAGTGTAGTGCGTAAGCATAATGTACTGTTTGGGCAATGATGGAATTTGAAACTATAAAACTCAATGCGTGTCTGATCAATTGTTGATATTTTGGCGGCAAGATATTGGTATCAAAATTTTAAAGCATGCAAAAAATGCTTAAAACATTTTACAGAAAGCAGATATAATTATGCAAAATTATAAACAGTTGAATTTACATATTTTAGCTTATATCGTATATCTTGTGTGTATCAAAATTTTGCAACATTTTAGCCTAACACACTGTAGCATGTGTGTTTTTCAACCTACATCTATTTTTTATATTCTCAAACGTCAATTCATTTTCATTATAAATCTATTGCTACGCATCAATCGTGAAATATTTCGCCTAACACACTGTAGCATATGTACTTTTTAACCTACACTTCATACAACAAACAATGCAATCCATGTTCCATAATACTCTTTTTTAAATATCATTTGTTCTTTCTTTTTGAATACTATAGATTCAACTGTGTCGTACGATGTATGTCACATCTAGTGGAGGGGATGAAAATGATGACACATGGAAGTCAACTGTAAATGCAATCTTGGGTCAAGTACGTATTATTAAATCTAACTGTTGAAAAGAACGTTGCATGATAATGGCAATATGTGATGCGCCATGGTAGATCGGGTATTATGTCGCAATTCTCTATTTTGAGATATGAGTGGTTTTCCTCCAAAATATGTCACAAGTCCAATGGAATATGATCAGATCTGTTAAAAAACTTAAATAACTCAAATATTAATACTTTTTTGATTTGGGTATCAAAATAAAGCTACTTATCTCTTTCTTTTTACACTGATCTCAACATGATCCGGGGCCGACATAATACCCGATCTACCATGATGCATCACATATAGTTTATTTATGAGCTTAATAATGCAGCTTCTGCACAAATGGTTGTATGTTTCCGTAACAATTTCAATGTGACGTCAGGAGTGGAGACCACAATAGTGCCACTCTTACAGTACAGTAGCCTATGCATAATTACTGATTGGCCAATTTTATAGCTGTTTGAAGCATTTTTTATTTCTTGTTTAGTCGGATTACGTTGATATTTGGTACATGGATACCCTGCGGGTTGGTTAGGAAGCCTATTAATTTTGACGATGACACCTCACATATTAAAAAGTGGGCTGGGCTTATTTAGAAAATCACAATAATTGGCTCGTAAACACCATATTTCAATAACCGTAATTCGGATTCAGTTTATATTTGGTACAGTGATGCCTTGAGGATCGGTTAGGAAGCTTATTGATTTTGACGATGATACCTTGCATAGTAATGAGTGGGCGGAGCTTATTGCAAAAATCTAAAGGTATGGCTCATGAACACGATATCTCAATAACCGTAGGTTGGGTTGAGCTGATATTTGGTATGGGCTTCTTTGCGGGACGGTTAGGAAACCTATTAATTTTAACGATGATACTTATATTAATGAGTGGGCGGGGCTTATTTATACATTTGGTATAGCACTGATATTTGGTATAGCGCTGATATTTGGTACAGCGCTGATATTTGGTACAGCGCTGATTTACGGATGTTTTATGATATCTCTGCGACTCATATAAGTGAATGGCCGGGGCTTTATTAATCAAATACCGACAGGCTACGCTATTTTACGATGTACCAGTGAGGCCCGAAATTGAGACAAGATATGTATTTGGACTGTATTTGGAAAATAATGATAGGCTAGATACTAGCAATGTAGGGAGAAGCGGGAGGGTTGAACCACTTTTGCTCTTGTTGACATGCAGTCCCAAAACTATAAACTTCTGAACTTTGTTTGTTATGGTAGTCTATACTATAACTATTGACACAGATAAGCTATCACAATTTAGACATGTAGCATCAACCGTTTGGCTGTGGCACGCCATCAAAAAAAGTGGCTCAACTCTACCTCGGATGTGGGATGGTTGAGCCACCTTGAAGGGAGAGTTGATCCATTGGTAAAGCATTACACGGCCTATAGCATTACAAGGCCTATATCATATAGCCATGTTGGGAGTGTTGAGCCACCATGGTCAAGCTTTAGAGGGTATAATGTGATCTATATCCACCTATGTAGACATGTATATTAGTGTATAGTATCGCATATAAACATATATATATATTACCTATATTTATGTAAGCCTATATATAAATATAGTATATGTCCACAACGTAGGCTCAACTCTCCCTCCTTCTATTGGCTCAACTCTCCCTCATTCCGTCATTTTTGTTCAATTGCCCGACCCTCGAAAGTGATGGCCTAACATACTGGGACTGAAGATCACCAAAGATTATTCCAGACAACAATTTTGTGTCACATGGCATGAATTAGAAATCCACTAACCTACGATTTACTGTTGAATATCATTTACTATTTGCAGCACTACCATAGCGTTAGGACCAGATCTCAGAATGATGATGCGCCCAAAATATTGCCATTGTCTGATCGATTAGCTCAGTTGATAGAGCGTTGCACTTGTGATCATAAGGTCAGGAATTTGAATACTGAGTGATAATGGATATATTCCAGTAGCCCTAACTGGTATACCAAAGGCTTTGGGTGGCTCACATAACCCCTGCATTGAAAAGGGCATGGAAACCTTTTCATTCATTCATAGGATTTAAAGAGGGAGTTGTATAATGCAACTAATTAATGTTTTTTCATTTAATGGTTCAACTATTTCATTCGTTGAAAGACTGAACATTCAATCTGTCAACTCATGAAATAGTTTTAACTAAAACCGTTCTTTATTTGTATGATCGTGAAATTGTGACTGCCCTATATTTAATATACTATAATATAGTTCCATTTTATTTATTTATTTCTACAGGATCATTCTAGAAGTGTATTAAAATTGCTCTGCAAGCTGGCAGAATTGGACTCAGAAACGTACAAGCTTCTTCAGATAATGCTGACCATGTTTGCAGAGGGCCGGCTAAAGCAACAGAAGTTGTCGGCAGCAGACATCGCAAAGGGGCCAGATATCAAATCGTACATCCTAGCGAATCTTCCCATACTCCCAGCTTTTGCAGTCCGGAAGCTCCTAATGGAAGTCATTGATAAAGAGATGACTATTTCTGACTTTCATAAGGAGGCAAAGATACTGCAGAAGCTGCAGTTATTGCAGAAGATGTTTTTAGACTTAACCGGGCTCAAAAGCTGGGATGAAGCAACGCTTGAGTTTCCAGAAGAGACTTCCAGAACTGTTTTGGAAAACTTTACCAGTTTAAGTCTCCGGTCCATCCCAAATGAATTCAAAGTGTTTTGTAGGGGACTCCGGATGCGTCGGCAGAGTTCTACGGCCACCTTCAAAGGTGTTATGGGGGCAATCGGCACCGTTGTTAATGTGGATGCCCTCAATCTAGAGGAGGAGGAACTTATGGCCAACGTTGATGGTTTTCCTGGGGCAGACCTCATCATACTGGATAAACCAGTGGTAAGACACATAATACTACTAGTATGTAACAACTATTATTTATAGTAGAATTGGCTGTTTACTAAAAATATGTGACCCATTGTCCCAAAGGTAGGCGTTTGTCAGCAAGTATGAAAGTCATTGAAATGGACAAATAAGTGGAATAATCCTCAAATTATTAATTTTCAGTTTTTATCAATGTTGTTATTGTGATATTATATTTCAATAAAAAAACATTTTCCTTTTTACGTTAGGGGTGATGGATCACATGTCGACATTACTATACTAATGCTAAAATCTGAGATTGGCATTAATCCATTATCAGTATTCAAATGGTAAACAGTCAAAAGCCTATTGACTATATCAATGTCTCTCTATGGCGATATATATAAAAATGACATCTATGATCTTAATATTATTGGCAAAATCTGGACTTTGTATACAAAATTAGTTTTGCCTTGCCTAGTTTTTGATTTCTTGTCTTAACAAGAAATATATGCGGTCACCCCGGCGTGTGTGTGTATGTGTGTAACGCCTTTCTCGTAAACACGATAACTCAATAACCGTTGGTCCGATTGATTTGTTATTCGGTATAGAGTTGCTTTGTGGGTCGGTTAGGAAGCAAGCCTATTGATTTTGACGATGATACCTTGCATATTAATGAGTGGGCAGGGTTTTATTTGTAAAATATTGATAGGCTAGAGGCTAGGCTATTTTACAATGTACAGGCGAAGCCCTTGCATTTCTTTTGAGATGTTGGAAAAATTATGCCCTATGGCACACAGAAGAAACCCACCTATTTAGAATGTGATACCTCGCATATTAATTATTGGGCGGGGCTTAATTGTAAAATATTGCTAAAATCGCAAGAAATGGCTCGTGAACACGGTATCTCAATGACCGTTAGTCGGATTGAGTTTATATTTGGTACAGGGATGCTCTATATAGGTCACTTAGGAAGCCTATTGATTTTGACGTTGATACCTCGCATATTAATGAGTGGGCGGGGCTTTATTTGTAAAATATTACGAAAATCATAAATGGCTTGTGAACACGGTATCTCAATAACCGTAAGTCGGATTGAGTTGATATTTTGTACTTGGCTGCTCTGTGGGTCGGTTAGGAAGCCTATTGAAGAAACCCGGAAGAAACCCACCTCTTTCGGCGGTGATAACATGCATATTAATTAGCGGGTGTGGCTTATTGCGAAAATCTCAGGAAATGGCTCAGTATCTCAATAACCGTAAGTCGCATTGAGTTGATATTTAGCATAGGGCTGCTCTATGGGTAGGTTAGGAAGCCTATTCATTTTGGCGATGATACCTCGCTTACCAATGACTGGGCGGGGCTTTATTTGTAAAATATTGATAGCCTAGACTAGGCTAGGCTATTTTACAATGTACAGGGAAAGCTCACCAAAAAAATCTATATATTTTTGGTGGTCCATCATGCACTTTGCATGTTTCTTGTTATAGCTCTTAACATGTCTGCTATTCTGCTATAAGACAACACCGCTGTAAGCAATGTAACTCCTTCCTACTAATGTTGCTTGGGACGGGCATGATGAATGTCCGTTTTGTAAAGACAGTTCGAAGGATCTACTTGTGCGATTTGTGATATTTTCGTTTCAAATCGGTTGGTTTTAATTGATGATTTAAAACTACTTCGTTCAACGGAGTGAGCCGCTATTAAGCGTGCTAATAAGTGTGCGGCTAGCCCTTCAGTCGCCCGGGGCGAAGGGTAAAGACAAGTTGAAGAATAAGTCTTCGTCGGTGTCTTTGTTGGCTAAGAAAAAAAAGAAAGTCACCAATCAGTCGTGTGCTGGTCCTAGTGTGTCTGGTGCGGAGCCTTCTTCAGCGGTGGAGTTTCCCAAGGAGAAGAAGCGAGTAGCTCGAGAACCAACTCGGGATACGGAGTCAGTTCGTCCGAGCCGTGATCAGCAGTACGTCTCTTTCAGCAAACGACCCGTTAAGGAGAAATTGAACAGGAGAGCCGGCCTAATCCGCGAGCCTCCACGGCTGCGTGAGGACTTGGTCTTGTCCTCCGATCGGCCTGATCATAATGTAGATCAGGAACATCATGGATCCCGTGAGATTCGGGAAAGCCATGAAACCTGTGAGGTCCGTGGAGACCCATGAAGGCCGTGAGACCCATGAAGGCCGTAATTATGTTGAGATCTGTGAAGCCGGTGAACAGCTCATTAAGCAGTTAACCCGTGATAAACGATAGTCTGTGACTTGTGATACCCGTCATAAATCCTGTGAACGTTCCGTTGATCTGTTGACCCGTGAGACTACTGATACCCGTGAAACCCATTTTGTCAGAAGAAATGGCTCATAAAGTCAGATTGAGTTGATACTTTACATATTCGGTCTCCTTTTTTGTAAGTTTGCAGGTCTGCAAAGTTAAGACAAGAAACATGCAAAGTACATGCTCGCTTATTATAATTATGTGTGATGATCCTGATTATAATCAATGCTTTTTGGTACATGTACAAACCATACTCTGAATGTGTTTGTTTTATTTCAGGAATGGACTTTGGCCGATGTCAAGAAATGCATTAATGACATCACATCCATCAACCTCAACAGTGGGTCAGAGGTGTTTACCCTGGTAATTTTAAGCAGGACAGGGGACTTGATGGACATATGCAACACCATCCGAGAAACGCGGCACTTTGAGGAGCCTACAGATGCATTTTACTGCATTAGAAACGAGAAGAAATGTAAGTTATATTATGAACATTATCTGTACATTCTTTTCAACAATATTGTTAGGCCTATCAATTATTAATAAAAAATGTTTCCAGCGCAAGCCTTATACTCACTGATAAGTTAGCTCAGTTGATAAAGTGTTGGACTTCCGGGCGCAGAATGATAATGGTTATATTCCAGTTGGTGTAACTTAATAAATCAAAGACTTTATTTAGGTCGCTCGTATAGTGATGTAAAAGTAATTTCATTATCTACTTAGATCAGTTGAAACAAATACATTACATGCAGTATGTAGGTATGAGGGGTGTTCCAGCTAACCACCTTAATGTTCCAACAATAAACTTCACCATAGCTTCAAGATAATAAGACATGCAAAGAGGTCCTTAATTTAATTTGAACGTCCAAAAAATAACACTTGCCCTACCGTCGCAGTCCTGTTAGCAACATGGTGAAAGCCCATTACTAATACCCATCACTGAGTTGTATAGTTACATATAATAATCACAATGCAATAAATATACGTTTCAACTAACCACACATTTTAGCTAACCCTCTCTGCCCTACTGTTACCCATGTCAGCGATGTTTTGTCACATTTCATTCATATCAATCATAGTGCGGTGATAGCGCAATCATATTTTCCAAACCTAAATATACATTTATATAGGTATCAGGACAATCCTCCCCCCGGATAATTCCCCCGTCAATTGCCCCCCGTACAATTTCCCATGATCAAATTCTCCCCGATCAAATTCTCCCCGATCAAATTTCCCCTATGACAATTTCCCACCGATCAAATTCCCACCGATCAAATTCCCCCCGATCAAATTCCCCCTATCAAATTGCCAACCGAACAATTTCCCCCAGAGCACCCAATACTTTTTTCAATTGTTATAACCTCCTCTACCTTTCTCCAACTCGGATGCCCTGAATGAATCCTTATTACTCATTATTTTGTTGATACTCTTCAATGACCCGGTACTTCATATCCACCATAATTTAATCACTTTTGGCCCAATTCTCTCTTTACATTACGCTTCTGTACAGTTGTAAGCATATTACACAAACGCAAGGTTTATGATACGTGGTAACAGGCTCCCCCCCGGTAATGGTATTAACATATTTTACCCCCCATAATTGCCACTTCCTAACTACTAGCAAATCAACAGTTTTGCATAGCCCACTCCTGTACATGATTTTGTGATTGGCTCTCTTTTTGAAGAACTAACCAGCCATCCTGTACATGATTTTGTGATTGGCTCTCTTTTTGAAGAACTAACCAGCCACAGCCATGCTATTACGAAGACATAACTCCACCAATTTGCAGTTTATCATATAAAAAAATTGCCACGCACTCATTTTAACCTATTCTCCTGACGCCTACATTAACATTCACAGCAACACACAACATGATACCCACCCCACGTGACTCGCCATCCTAGTTTCCAACGCATCAAGAAGGCTATCTTATTCGTCTCTGTCCTACCAGATTGTTGATGATAGACTGATATAAATCTCTGCTCTGCTAATATTTTTAGTCTCGGTTAGCGTGGCTGACAGCCCATCTTCAGGAGAAGGAACTTATTTTATAACCAAATGCAGGTCCGACTGGGCAACGCTGTATGGCTATTTTGTGGATATCAGGTGGATGGGGTTCGCTAGCCGTGGTTGGTAGCCCATCTAGGAGAAGGTTACGTTGATTCAATTGAAAATCCAAAATAAGCCCTAAAAAATCAATTGTCTGTGTTTCATTGATTATAATATTATTAATTGGGGGGAAATATGATCGGGGGGAAATATGATCGGGGGGAATTTGATCAGAGGGATTGTCCGGGGGGAATTTTATAGGGGGAATTTGATCGGGGGAAATTGTCTTAGACCCATTTATATAAGCTATGTAAATATGTATGCTTGGATATACATGTATTATCCTTATTATATATGTTTTATTTTTTGTCAAATCATATTGTAGCCCGCCAATTGACAAAATGTGTATTTGGTATGATGATTGTTCGCAAGAAGAGCACCCTTCCTAATAAAGATATCATCTGGAGTGGTGGTAACAGTCAGGATTTTATCGTGATAGACAGAGATGCCACAACATACTTGGTGGACGATATGGCTTTTGACCCGCAGCAGAAACCAATCCGTTTATATGAGGAACTAATATGTGCCCTGACAACAATTGGTCAATCTGTCATTGACATCTGTTGTGGAACTGGTAAGTACATTAAAAATTCACAGTATTTATAAGTTTGAGATTTCATATCTGTACAACTAAATTTGGTGACATGTACAACTTACAATTGTTTTTCGGTAAAAATCTCAGTTAAAACAGCTAGTGAGTGTAACTCGATTACGAGTATGTATCAACTTGAAATGACCGTCTATTATTATCATGCGAATATCCAATCATATTTATCACCATGATACAGTATGGCACATAGATCAGGTATAGTTGATACTTGAATCAGGTAGAGTTGATACTTGAGGGGGTGTGGATTTATTCGTAAAATATCAATTGATAGGCTAGAGGCTAGGCTATTTTACAATGTACAGGTGAAGCCTTTGCAATTTTTTGGGGAGATTTTGGAAAAATAATACCCTATGGCACACGGAAGAATCCCACCTGTGTTCGGCAGTGATAACCTACATATTAATTAGTGGGTGTGGCGTATTGCGAAAATGACAGGAAATAGCTTGTGGACACTGTACATGTATCTCAATAACCGTAAGTCGGATTGAGTTGATATTTGGTACAGGGCTTCCCTATGGGTCGGTTAGGAAGCCTATTGATTTTGACGATAATACCTACCTTGCATATTAATGAGTGGGCGGGGGCTTTGTTTGTCAAATATTGATAGAGCTAGAGCCGCTATTTGACAATGTAGGCCTACTGTAAGCAAAGCCCAAAATTAAGACACAAAATCATCATGCGCTTTGCATGTTTCTTGTATAACTAAAAATAGCTCTATTATGAATTATACAAATCTCTTAGTCTGAGGCCCAACACAAATGTGTGCAGCGCCCTCAAAGTGAATTTTGTTTTCGAAAGTGGAGTTGTACAGTTTTTCTCATGTCTCTGGTTTTCTAATTTGAGTACAGACATTATCTAAAATATTGTTTAAAGTTATTTAGAGCACACAGAGCCATACAAATGACTATAATATCATAGAAGTATACAGACAGGGTAATAAATTCACTCTTTGGTTAAAGTTTACCACAATTTTTCATATTTATAAAGGGTCAAAACCAGTTCCCATAAACAAACTACAATATTTCCAATTGAGATGCGTGTCCACAGGGCAACCAGCTACACTAATATTGACAAGAACTGGTTGCCCTGCAGTAAATCTGGGCGTCTCGGGCAC
>JAODAI010132640.1:0-11152 GCA_027575025.1 Scotoplanes globosa | reverse complement strand
ATAATAATAATAATAATAATAATGATGATTTATATAGCGCTTTTCCTGCATAGGACCACAAAAGTCACACCTCAAAGTGCTTCACAACGATTTTTTTAACATTTTTTTTTGTAAATATTTTTTTCTCCATATTTTTTACTAATAATAATCTTTTTGGAAGAAACTAAGAGTCCTTGTACTAAAAAGTTTCGTATTTTTTCCTGATTTTACTACTAAAGTTTCACAGCATGCAGTTTCTTATTTTTTACTATCGGAAGTACATGGTATACTAATTGGCAATCTTGGGCAGGGCATCTATGTGTTGAAATTATTGATGCAAAGGAGTAAAATTGGTGACCTTAGACAATGTAGAGCGGCTTAACAAAATACAGCACTTTATATTGTATACACTATATAACAAAAGAAAGACATTAATTATGATTTGTAACCCCTTTTTATTTGGGGGGCGGGGGGAGTTTCTTAATGGTTATCAATGTATAGTTTTTGGCCTAATTTGGTAGTTGTTTCTTATAGAAGAGTTTCTTTTTTAAAAAACATGTATAACATGCAGTTTAACATATACTTTAGTAGTAATATAATGTGCTTAACGGTTCATTTGTATCATTAAGGTTCAAACCAGCGTCTTTTGTATATTTGTATCCTAGTCGAGGAACACTGGATTTTACCATGCTCCAACCTCGTACTCCGATATCGTGCGCGGAACACCACACGAGATGGCAACATAATTATACAGTCTGTTACTAAAGTATTTGCTATGACACGACGACTTCCAGCGACCCGAAACGTATACAAGCAACGACCGAATATCAAAACCAGCAAGAAAAACACCACTCTGAACGTTTCGAGAGGAAAACAAAATCATGGAATGGCCGCAAAGAACCCGATCCCATCCTCCCTAACACAAAATTATAAGTCATTACTTCGATAACACCAATGACGTTAGGAGTTTAGTGAAGTTGGAAGGATCTTTCATTTTTAAGCGACGGCTCAAGGCAATTCCAAAGGTGAATGCCTGTAAAAAATACACGACCACCGTACTCACAACATGCATAGTGTTCATTGAAATGGTTCACTTACAGTAAATAGTGATGTTAAGACAAGAATCATGTTATTCTGTTATTTTGGTCTTTTCTTATAATAATTGGTTTGTTGCAAAAGTGATACTAAGGTGATCGTGCCAAAAGTCCTTGTCATTCAGTCAAATAATCTTGTTCTATTTAAAAAATATGTTACTCGACATACATGTATGCCATTATTCCCTATGGTATAATACTAATCATCGACATCATTCATTAGAAACATAATACTTACAAAGTATAGCTGGAAGGGAGTTATTGAGAGCTTTCAATATATAAGTTCCTAGCTGATGTATGTAAGTACGTATACTAGAGACAGTAGTGATGCCCAAGTATTTGAAACTAATCTTAGTACTGGCCCAGTAGTTGGATACAGAGCTGATATAGATGTTTTTCTGAAGAATATATAACCGATTTATATAGCTATGGTGTCTGCTGCAAAAACAATACAAAATAGTGCAATTTGAAATTTGATGAGTGAAATGTATAATATAACTGGTTGTCGGTATATTATGCTTTCATGAGTTGAAGTACGTTTATTATTTTAGCATTTTTTATTACGGAGCTCATGCACTCAGTATGAGTTTTCCAATTTAAACATACAGACATAGTGTTTATTAAAAGGGTTCACGTATAGTAAATACTGATGTCAAGAGTCATTGCCATTCCGTTATTTTTGTCTTTTTATAATAATTGGTTTGTTGTAAAGGTGATACTTTGGAGATCGTGTCAAACATCCTTGTCATCTAGTCAAATAATCTTCTTACATTTAAAAAATAACATGATTCAGGACAGTAGATAAAACTGTCCGTCTCTTTGATGGGAAGTTTGATACCTTAAGCCTATGCCTTACATGTTGTAATGGGGGAAAATTCCCCCTCAGACATTTTAACTCAGGAATTGTAACCACTCTGGTATAACAATTTCCTTCGTAGACCTTCTATGACTTTTATTTCATATATCGCACACATTTTAAACCTTAACCGGCCATATCGGACATTCCATAGTTATCACATTAATCATCAAATTGGATGTTTTAAAAATGTGTGGTTATTATATATATATTTGTACATGTGTTGTAACATTGTTAATTATCCATGGATTGAAATAGTTTATTGGTTAGTCTGAACTTGTTCTCAGATACAAACCCTTTCATATCATATAATAAACTACCCCCCAAATAGAACAATATAATACATAAGATGCAAAACAATATAATACATACAAAACACCAAAATTAAAATTACCAAAAAAATGTAAGAAAATACTATAGTATGATATTAAAACCACTTTTCTTTACATACGAATTTCGAAACATATTCTTAATACCTGCCTTACATTTATCTTTATACTAGATTATAATGAAGTTACATTTAAATATAAATTTCAGGTAATTTGGAGCATTTGTTTACGAAAATGATGTGATATTTCCATATTACCATTTTAATTAGCTCAAAATTACAAAAATAACATACTAATAATTTGTTTGCGCCATATTATTTAGAACATATTTTCGACATTATTACTGTCTCAAATCCAGCCTCTTTGTATTCAACTTAATATATTTGTAAAGTAATTTCGTTTCACTTCAGTAACTGGATAGTACACACACCCAAGAGTTTTATTTTAATAACCGTTATACAGACTTGCATTAAGTGTAAACTGAATCTGACTAAATTGGCATGAAATGTGTTGTTAACTTAAATAGTTTCTATGCTAAATTCATCAGATTAATGTATATATGCTGGTAGAATATCACAGGGTATTTATAGGTATAATAGTTAAACTTACTTTTTAAATGGCCTGCAAAATCCTAAGATACACATTACATATTAAAATACGCTATCTATATATGCTCAACATAATTATTTATAACCAGTATTCCAGCAATATTACACTCTGCATGTATTAAATATTGTAATAAAAAATGATTGAATTTGTCAGATATATATTGAGTAGATTAAAATTATGGATAAAATCGGTAAATAATTATTTACACTATATATTAATATACAAATATCTGGGGAATTTAAGAAAAAACGTGATTTTACGTTGGGCTAATTATTATGTTATATATAATAATTCATCTATACCACTCAAATCAACGAAATGTGATTTTATATTTCATTATTATTTATAACCGACTATTATTACATATCATTATACAACATTTATTAAATTATTGTAATTTAATGCCCATACGTAGTATTACTATGTTGATGTTAATTTACAAATGTATTACTCTATAATTTTATAATTTTACTATGTATAATTTATGTGTACTTTTATTAATAAACAAGATGAAAAAAACACAAAAAGAATGTAGTCAAATTGATCGGTTAGATTCGATCATAAACTAAACCAAAACTGTTTTCTTCTCATATGGAGTAATTTACACAAAACAAAATGAGATGATTATGTAAATATTTGATTTTTTCTGAAAGTCGTAATAATATTGTCACTATAGGCTTATGTGATTACAGTTTTTATCCACAATACACGCCTCCCTACATATTAGTTTTGCACCTTTATTTGAATTAGACGTAGGCGGACATATTATACTATATTACATAGAAATATGAACAATTCGACCAAAAGTTAACACGACACAAAATAATGTTATTCTAACACAATTAAGCGACTTAAACTATAATTATATGTAACTACTTATATAAATAAATGGCTGTATCATGAAAGTAATTTATTATTACGACATAATACTAATACACGGTATTTTGTTTAATGCCATTTCATCTCAATGATATCTAAAAAATGGCATTATTACCCATGGCCATTGATGCTATCGCCTGACCCACACATTAGTTGGCCAAAAATTGGCTGCAATAAATGCGCAGAGGTGACATAGTAACACCTCACATGTTCCCATTTATACTCCTGGGTAAAGAGGAACAATCAAGATAAAGTGCCTTGCCCAAGGACACCCCCAAGTTAACAATCAGCGCTGGGATTCGAACCAGGGACCTCACAGTCACGAATCCGTTGCCCAAACAAATGGACTATCTACATAATATATAATATCAACCTTCAATTTACAAGTTTATTTCTTCCTTTCAACATAATTCAGATAAATGGTATATATATAATTATAGACAATACAATATACTGAGACAAACAGTAATGTCAATATAACACTATAATAGTAGGCGGTAGAAATTTGAAAGGAGGGTACTAGAAATAAGCAGAGCTTTTCGAGCATGGCTCACATTACTTCGAAGAAATAAGCTGTGGGATAATGAATTAAATTGAATTAACAATCAGGTAATATATAAAGTAAAAAATGAACAGAGACGTGTATCATGAGGATACACAGCTATATCAATAATACACACAATATGGGTTTACACAGTTTGGATATCCTTTTTAAAGCTCATTAAAAAATATACTTAGAGAAGTACTTGAACGGAAGTTATTAGGTAAACCGTTTCAGAAAGTAACCCCGGAACAGTGTACCTGGGATTCAGATAATTTTGTTCTCGATGAGTGTGGGTGAAGTAATGCACTGCTGCGTGTATTGTATTGATGGACATCGGAATTTAGAGCATATAACGATTTATGTGAATTAGGAAGTAAACCATTGTGAAATTTATAAGTGAATACACCAAATATAATATATAATATTGATGTCTTTAATTACTAAGCGCCTCTTTCAATATCCATCAATTATACAAATAAACAGCTATATTATAACAGTATCTTATTATCATAAAAATGACATATAATGACGTTGACGTTTTTATTTGCTTAAATGTAGGTTATATTACATATATTTACATTTATTTCATATATATATGCCTAGTAGTTACTAAAGGCCTCTTTCATTATCCACCAATTACATTCATTTATATGACGTTTACATTTTTACGTAGTAATTTATAAGTTTTGGGGAAAATATATATATACATATATATATATATATATATTTCTGGTGAGGTATTTGTATTTACCTAAAATTATAGTCTTTCGTGTACCATTTTACAAGTTTTTGAACTATTATTCCACAACTTAGCTATATATATTGACAGTTGTTGTTTGTAGTTATTGGACACTTTAATATTTATTAAATATAGGGCCGATATATAATATATATAACATTTATAATTTGTCATTAGTGAAAAATAATATGTGTAATGTTGTCGTTATTACTAATGATAATCTAAAACATTAATGATTTTTACATAATTTATTTGGGAGTTTTAATACTGATAGGAATAATTAACAAAGGGGTAACTGTATTTTGAAATAATATTGGTCTCATTACCGGCAAATTATATTAAGCTTATATTAACGCTGCATATATATTTGACTGCTATTTTGAGAATAGTAATGATATAGAAAGTAATGATATAGAAAGTAATGATATAGAAAGTAATGATATAGAAATATACGATATAGCGCACAATTGTATGTCTACTTGTAATACATTGATTTGCATTGTATTAATTATTAGCATACTGATTAATATTATGATTTGAGGCATTTATCTATGTTATTTGTATGTTAAGTCACATTGCAACCATTGAATGGGAATATCTTGCAAATAGGTAAGACATTTATATAAATATATAATGTACTGGACAATCTACTATGAAGCTCTACCATTTAGGGGTATATATAATGCCATCCCATACATGTTATAATCATATAATATACTGCGATATAATATGATATTTTGCCAGCGTTTTGCATAAACCATATTGGAAGAGCTTCATTATAATATATAAAGTAGCCGTTCTTGCACGTATTATATAGCTCCTCCAATACATATCACTGTTATCGTGGTCTTTTAATAGTTTCATCACAACCATTTAGACCACCATACCTACCCTAGATGATGACCATGATGCATATACAATATATATATATATATATATATGCATTGGGCTGGTCAAAGTACATGTATGTCAATGGCCGTTTCGGAGAAGGTTACGCAAATAAATATTGCAGTTGTGGTTTGAGCTGTAAAGTATTCAAATACCAACATATGTGTATTAGTAATCAATGGATATTTGTGACCATTACTAGTTGTTATGACAATGTATAACACTATATATTGTTAATGACTAGGTATAATACGCCATGCATAGTCATTAGTCTACATATGTTTGAAACTGGGATATGCCTACTTTGTTTCATCTTTTAGAGATGAGATAATAAATACTTACGCGGGAGGACCATCCAGCTCGGTTTGAACAGCCATGCCACTATACAATAGACGTCAATTCAAAGTGCCGTATTTCAGTCGGTAGTCTCCTCGCAAGTCATATAACAATTTAAAATGATGTGTTAATGCTACAACTTCACCGTCGCTCCAGATATTAATTAATATTATCCTTATTAATCGACGTATAAATAAAATAAACAGCCCTGCACAAATATAAAATATTGAGGACGAAATAGATCTGGACATCCACGCACTTGATGTTCTTGTGCAAACAACACTGTTAACAAAAACACCAGTGAAATGTACTTTATAGGTATTTTGGAGCTCGTCTTCAAATTGTGATGTCCCTGTGATGTGCGTGCTGATTGGTTTAATAGTCAAACACCTGTACATAGTCAGCCAATAACAAGTCATATTACAAGGAGGACGAGGATGTATACTAATTAGGCTTGATCACAATTTTGGCAGGATAAACTGTTATTAAACTCTTCAACCAACGGTCCGGGATGAAGTAGCCGTTGATCAATGTACTCGAGTGCATCATAGCCGGATACCAAATGATAGGGCAGACGGAATGGCATTAATTTCTTATTACAAAATGTTACCGTTGACTGTGCCGTAATTTAAGGCAATGGTGGCACATGATGTACTGTATAGGACAAAGCCAATTTTATAACAACAAACAATATCAGTTTCCAAAATACACAATTCGGTAACTAATAACAAAACGTATTACTCCTTTGCTGAATACCGTTAGCTTCGAATAGTTATTATTTTCGATTATATTCCACACAGCGGCTGATGACATATCCGTTTTAAATCATCGTTTATCAATTTCTTCTTTATCAAATAAATGACACCAATACATTTCAATTCCAATGGCTGTTGGCTATGCACTGATTTTACACAATTAATCCAAATACACAGATTATACAGTATATATCAGCATCAAATAAAAGACACCAAAACATTTCAATTGCAATGGCTGTTGACTATGCACTTAGTCATGTCATGATGTCATGTCATGATGGCATATGCGATAGTTTGTGTGCTGACTTATCGATAAGTATCATTAGATTTTACACAATTAATCCAAATACACATACTATACAGTATATACCAGCGGTAAAGTTATTGCTCCGTATATCTTCCAAGACACACATACCCTAAACTACTGAATGTATCTCTGTGTGATTTGACAAAGACCCAAAGTAAACCAATCAGTACTCGTTGACCTTCAGATTACCGATAATTCCAAAATATAGGTTTACTACAAATTGGCCTGTCCTAGTATATGACTATTAACACACGGAGAGTTACCACTAAGCTATGTTTGCTATCGTTTCAGCTTTCATGTATAGCTAGTACATGCCGGAGAGTTTCCATATCTTCGAAATCAAGGTTTACGTGTATACTATATTATATACTATTCAAGTTGGGTTCGTTCTCGAACCAACTCGTCAAATCAATGGAGGTGCAATAAAAAATAATTTTCTAGAGAATTATTCTCAAATAGTAAAAATCAAGAATTTTACCATCAATTTACTTTATGAGTCCCCGTTCGAGCTTGAAATTTGTCGGAACGACAAAGCAGGTTAAGATCAACGGCTAAGTAGCTGTATTCTACATTATACCAGTAACAGTAAGCTACGGGTGATATCACAATACCTTATCGTAAACGCGGTGCGTTAACTATACCAGCTCCAGAAGAAACATCTTGCTTTTTAGGATAAGGATTTCCCGGCTATGTGAAATCCTTATGTTTTGGTGTTGTCCGTTTTTAGAAGTTATGATCCGTATCCCCGTTACGCATGCCAAAGTATATCGACTGCATATCAGTCACGAATTTAAACGTTATTATTTAGTACTATATACTACCATCAGTCTTCACCTATATACTAATGGTAAAATGTCTTCAGTTTGTTATTTGCCGATTCAACGAAGCATGCCCTCCCTGGCCGAATGAACCGGGAATACTGTTCTGTGACCACGGATTTACAACCCTTAATTTAAAACGAAAGGGGAATAATGTATGTATAATATATACACATAGTATATATGTATAATATATACACAATAGTATATATATATAATATATATCATATATGTATATATATATATATATATAATATATTACTATGATGATCCACGTATGCTCCGTAAAATACAATAATGTATATAGCACAAAAAAATGAATTGGTGAATATTTCGGAAGCACATTCGTCCTTCTTCAACACTATAATAATTATAGCAAGTGAAAAACAAAATAAGTTCAAACGCACTGAGATCGAAAAAGCCGGGCATAAAATTCTAGGCTAAGTCAAAAATCTGCACAAAAAATATACTACAGGAGACTGTTATGCATATTTTTGACGGCTGGAGTATAGACTTTCGGAAGATAATCCAGGAGTAGGATGTGGCGTAGTCGGAGCGTTGCGCGTTCGATCCCCGGGCGGACGTGCAAGTGAGGTGGTTATGCATATACGACTGGGTTTTTACTCCGGGCAGTCTAGTTTCCCCATGCATATACACCCCTATCCGTCCACTGCGTCATATGGTCTTTTGATAAGATTAGGCAATGGTTAATAACAAAGTTACCCTGACATGCAATGCTGGAATAAATATGTGACCTATCGACTCACTGCTACGGTAATTTGTCAATGTGCTGCGCGGATTTTTATTTTGTTCACCGTCCCATGAAAGCCGGGAGAATCGTAAAGTTGGCCTCCCGTTTGCGTAATTTTATTTCCTAGATAAAGGATTAGGGTTAGGAGTTTTCATAAATGTTGGGCCCCCTTAAAGCAATCGACATCTGTCTATCATAATCCGACTTCAAAATATTGAAAAACGTACCAGAAAATGGTTTCCGAAATGTGTGGACGTTGCCGACTTTCATCGATGTGATTGGTCAATTATAAAATTTGTCCTGGTGTAGCCTGGATAATTAAATTATGCCTCCCGTTGTACAAACCATGCGCACGCTAATTAACTGTGTATGCGTATGTGGCAAGCAATCCATAACTTTATATTTATTACATCTTTCTTTTTAGATACGCAAGCCCCCCGGTTTCTCAAGCGGTGTCCCCACTCCAAGGTATTTCTGGCTGAAGTCGGTCTACGATTCGCTCCGGTATTCTGGAACTTACACGCCATCGATAATTCTGGCACCATCCCAGAAGTCAAGTGTTCTCATGAACAGGGTGACTTTGACGTGGGTGAATATGACGTCATATGTAAAGCCAACGACGAAGCTGGCAACGTAGCCTTGTGTCAGTTTCACATCAGTGTCAGATGTGAGTTATGGAGTAATAATAATAACAAGAGCATCAATGAAGCTGTGGCTCAACTGAAAAATCGACAGTTTTGGGGGGTTAATGAGTCCCCTATCGTCCCAATGGTATCATGTATGACCACATATGTCGTACCTATGTCGACTACCCTTCCCACTATTTCCGGGGACATTTATTAGGGGTATCCCCTCTCGGTCTGGTCTTGGGGCGAGGAAACATAAGCAACCCCATTTGGGCGGATGTGTAATTTTTTTGGCGGACCTGTAAATTTACAGGTGGGCAGAACCTTTTTATTTCGCACCCTGAACATGGTCAATAATCCAGTGATCCTCGACTTGGACAAATGTGTAGATGGCGGCCATTTTTAAACTGTTTCAATTAATGTTATGCCAAAATTGCCATTCCCTGTACCGTCACGGTAACAGTCAACGTATTACTCATATTACTAGATATAAATTTACCTAGTAAAAGTGATTAAGTACCCAAGTTGGAGTGCCATAGTTTATTTTTGGCGGCCAGTTTGAAATTTGAAGGTCAATATGGTCATTTTTGGTTATGAAATTTGTTTAGTCGAACTGTTATGTTCTAAAACATTTATATACCAATGTTATTGAAATTGGACAATATTAACCAAATTAGTAAAGTATGCCTCAGTGGGAGGAGAAATCCGTCCCGGTGACCACTTTGGGAACATTGTATGACATAGTATCATTCAGGTTCGTGTTCAGGGGAAAATCCCCCTAGAATCATCTTTCTATATTTGTGTCGTCGTCTCTCTTGATGTTATTAGTCAAGTATACCCCAGGGAAGAGAAACCAGTCCCGGTGATCATTTTGGACGCATTTTATCACCTACTGTCGTTCAGATTTGTGCTTAGAGGGTAAATTGCCCCAAAATCATCTTTCCATATTTGTCTGGCAGTCTTGCTTGATATTCAGAATGGTCAGTAATCCAGTTATCCATATTACCTAAGACGAAAAATTATGTTCCCTGCACAGAAGCAGTCAAATTTGGGTCCCAAAGTATATTTTTCATGGTCATTTTTACATTTGAAGGTCAACCGTCAAGATGGCCATTTTAAATGATGAAAGTTGTGAAATTGACAATCGTAACCAAATTAGTAGATTATAACCCAAGGGGACGGGAAACGCAGGACATTTTGGGGCATATTTTATGACCTATTGTTCAGATTCTTGTTCAGGGAGAAAAAATACCCCATAATCATCTTTTCTATATTTGTGTAGTCGTCTCGCTTGATATTCAGCATACGAGATTGGACCAAGGTCAATAAACCATATTACGATTGCATGCCCACCAATATCATTTACACAATCGATGGGTTTCTTTTCGATTGGCGTTCCATAATTATTATAGCACTGTTCAATATGACGTGTTTATGTACATCTAACATAATTATGCCGGTGTGATAGACGCAAAAGTCCCCCGTGTGAAAAGTCTCCCCTGTGGGAAAAGCCTTCCATATAATTTATAACTTTGTACAATAGGTGGAGCAGTGGCGTAGCCAGTTTTTTTTGTGGGGGCTGCAGGGGGCTTGAAGTTTAAATGGGGGAGCTGATGTTATAACTGAATTTGTATATGTCGAG
>JAODAI010132529.1:0-11152 GCA_027575025.1 Scotoplanes globosa | reverse complement strand
ATCAAGACCATGAACAATTTTAAACACCTGAATAAGATCACCACGAACTCGACGAAGTTCCAAAGTTGTAAGCCCAATAATAGTCAATCGTTGTTCAGACGATAGCCAACTAAGTGAATCAACTATTTTAGTAGCCCTTCTTTGAACACGCTCCAGAATAATCCTATCCTTGGCTAAGAAAGGATTCTAAGCATTGATAGCATACTCAAGATGAGACCTAACCATCTGCTTGTACAATCTAACAACAATATCTTATGAAGGAACTTAAAATGACGTATAATCAACCCTAAAATCCAATTAGCTCTCCTCTCAGCTTCGGTACATTGTTTCGATGGATTCAATGAATAATCCAAATGAACACCCATATCCTTTTCCATCTGAACAACCGCTAAATTTATACCATTGGCATTATAAACATTCTTCATATTCCGACTACCGACATGCATAACCTTACACTTATCGAGATTAAAAAACATCCAATCATCAGACCAGTTAAAAAAACTGTCCAGTTCTAACTGAAATCTAGCCGCATCCTCCTCGGAATAAACCTCACTATAAACTTTAGTGTCGTCAGCAAACTTCTTGACACCCGATATACCAACCGCATCGTCTAAATTGTTGATATAAACAACAAACAATAAAGGACCCAACACAGAACGTTGAGGAGCACCACTAGTGACACTCTTCCAAGGAGACACAGACCCCCCAACAACCACCCTCTGCCTACGTTCACTTAACCAACCACCAATCCAACCAAGATTAGATTCCCTGATCCTCAAACTATCTAATTTATACAAAATTCGCTTATGATGTACTTTATCAAAAGCTTTTTGAAAGTCCAAAAACAGAACATCAACTGGTTTCTCTTCATCTACAGATCTTGTATCATCCTCAAGAAATTCAAGAAGATTAGAAATGCAGGATATATTCTTCCTAAAACCATGCTGAGAATCCTTAATTAAAAAATGCTGATAAAAAAATGAACCATATTATCCTTAATAATAGACTCCATAACCTTACAAACCACACTAGTAAGGCTAACCGGGCTATAATTACCCACTACGATCCCCCTTTTTAAAAATAGGAGTGACATTGATGCACTTCCAGTCTGTCGGAACGGCACCGTCGTCCATAGACCGCTGAAAAACATGCTAAGCGGTGTAGCAAAAAAACTTTCGAAAGTCCTTAGCAAAAAAGGATGAACGTTATCCGGCCCGGCTGCCTTATCCTGACCAAGAGTGCTTAATCTTTTTCTACAATAGCTGCAGAAAAAGTAACATACTCTACAGCAATGGACAATTATTCACGGTCAAACCCGCTAAATCAATATCCTCAATCTGAAAAACAGAAGAAAAAAATCCATTCAAAACAACAGCCATACCTTGGTTATCACTAATCAATGCATTTGTGTCTGAATTTCTAAGAGGACCAACCACATCCTTAACTTTCTGATTAGACCTAACATAACCGTAACATGCCTTAGGATTATCCTTAACATTATTAGCCAGGTCCTTCTCAAAGGCAAACTTTGCACTCGAGATAAAATGCCTGACAGACCTAACCTTATCATTAAACTTAACCAAAAAATCAGCAGACCTATTTGACTTAAACAACCGCCACAACTTGCACTTACTCCTAACTTCCCGTAAAATTATAGTTGTCATCCAAGGTGGTCTACGATGCTTGGATTGTCTACTACTTGGGGGCAAAGGTCTCACCAATATAATTGACTACATCGAGAAAGTATCTCCAACAGTGAGAAGAATTAAGACCCCGAAAACTATTATCCCAATCAACTTTGCTCAAATAAACAACAATGCCATCAACATCCGACTTACGTAAGTTGTGAACAACCTCAGTGCTCTTAGAAACAACATGCTTAACAATGACCTCATGATCACTACTACCTATCTTACCAAGCTCCCTAACATCACCAATAACATTATGATCACTGCTTAATACAATATCCAAAATAGTATTACCTCTAGTAGGAAATATCACATGCTGATGCAAGAATGAGTCCTGCATCAGATCATAAAAAACCTTCCCTTAGCCCCAGAAATACCCTCCTCCTAGGATATATCCGGGTAATTAAAATCACCTATGATAACGGTATCCTGATTAGAAACAACATCAATGATATTGAATAACAACTGATCATTAGTGCTTGTACTATTTGACTTTAAAAATGGTACATGTTGACTTATCGCTTGATGTTCAGCGTATGGGTGTGGAACATGGTCAACAATCCAGTGATCCTCGACTATGAAAAAAAATCGAGGACGACGCTATTAAACAGGAAGGTTATAAATGAGCCGTTAAACACAACCAACAACTACACTTCCTATATTTATTGCACCACAAATCCTTATCATTAATTGACTTCACATAATAATCACGCCGATATTTCAGCAATGTGTCTACGATGAATCCGGTCTCACCACTCTCATCTCCATTTTTGACACGGCATAGACACCCCAATCAATCGTTAACACATGTGTGGTTTAAAATGTATCAATAATTATTATGATTTCAATACATATTGGCCCTTGATATTAGGGCTACGGAAATGGTACAAGACTACCGTAACATTTTGTAACCCCGAACATGGGTGCCTGACATGACGCAATTTATCATATGCAATATTTAACTGAGAATCAAAGCATAATCGTAGTGGTACAAGGTTGTACACTTGTTCCGTATAGTTTAGTTTAGAGCTGGATTCAGCATTGCCATATAGTTGACTATATAGGTAGAGTAGGAAAACCTCAGTTAGTAAACAGTTATTAAAAATAATTATACATGTATGTGCCATTGGGTCATACCAAAGTCTTTACAAATGGTTTACTTTTACGTCATATTCAATATCTCTATTTTCTGAAATATTTCATATTTTATAGTCTAGCTAAGGGAAGTTGGCCAATCCGCAGAAATGGTACAACACGAATGGTTTAACGCCACGAAAGAAGAAATATGGTGTTCAACTGAAGTCCAACAAAGTCATCACTTTTGAGGACGTATCCAGGGTGCATACATTCATCAACAACTTCGTCGAAGATCATGCGAATGTTCTGCCTGGTCGGGTTCCTGGTTTCAGTAGAGATGATATCAGACTGGTGCCTTCCTTTGAAACCAACGACAGCATTTGGAGGATGTACAAGGAAGCTATATAAGGTTCGGTTACAGTATTTTTTTTAACATTTTGAAGGATTAGCCAGGTACCTTAAGTTAGTAGATCTTGTACAGTACATGGGCTCAAAAGATCAGAGGTTCGAATACAGGGTGACAGGGTAACCAACCGCGAACATCTAACAACATGACAATTACCCCGCCCTATCCGGATAATTATAATGTTAACCCTACCACACAGTGTGATGGTTAGTTTTCCTGGATAGTAATTATCCGTGATGGTATTTGTCCAGTGGGTAGTGTCACTGACATGGAACACATATTGATGGCGACTATAATAGTATGGTGCCTCCACCGTGTGTATCAAAGGCTAGGTGTGAGATTAAGTATGTAATGTAAACTCGTCAGTCCGTCAGCGGCATCCGGGTAATACATTCAAACAAACAAAAACTGAACTCAAAAGTTCAGTATCGTCTTAAAATATGCATGTTCTGAAAACCTCGTTTGATAGGGGGTACATAAATAATTAGTATACCAAATACTCATTATTTGAATCCACCTCAATGGTCGGCAATTTTAAAGCAATCGAGATACAGTACCTCGACAACAGACATGTGCCAAGGTCACCAGCAAGCAGCTCTGGGATTCAAACCCGATCTTTCCATTTACCCTAACCGCTGGACTGTCTCAACTTCTTCTTAACTTGTAATTGATCAATGAAACATTGTACTTGTCTTTAAGAAAATGTAATTTTAGTTTACTCCTAACTTGATTATATTTGGTATGTTTTTCATTTATTGTCTTAACGAGAAATCTAGGTGGTCACCCCGGCGTGTGTGTGTGGTGCCTGGCTTGAGAACACGATATATCAATAACCGTAAGTCGGATTGAGTTGAAATAATTTTATATTTGTAAAATTGCACCATTTGCACATGTGTGATAATTAATGTCAAAATTATACTTGTATCCAACGTGGTGTCATGCATAGCTTTTAATAATAATCATTTTTTTTACTATATTTTCAGAAAACAAACGGAAGGTGTTTTTGTCGTCATTTAGAGAACAATTACATGGTATTCAGGTCTGCTAATCTCACCAAAGAAGATATAAGTGAGATATGCACCAAACAATAACATCACATCACGACTGTTAAGTTAGAGAGATTCCTTTATCGATACATCGTACAATTTAACACAAAATATTTGGCAGGCAAGAATCTCTCTGCTACTGCCCGTTGAAGTAAATACATACCAATGTAATTATGTACATTATACCCTAAATATAAATGGCGATGCGATCAACAGCTCAGTGGATTACTCTCTTAACTTATATTGTTTACGTGAGAGGCGAGTCCTTGCATGATAATCATAAATTAACTTTGGATGTGAATATTTAAGCTAAGAACACATAATATACCTGGATCGATCGAATTATAAATCAACGGTTGCAACATTATAACTAGTATACTCACCCATGTTTGGATGTGAGCCATTGGATCATCTCTCCAAATTGATCAGCTCACCACCATCGCTCCTATACCCACATTACTTGTATGATTACTGTAGGTGTATCCCATACCTCCTGATATATACCACTAATTTATGTCAAAATCAAATGAACATGAGCCCGAAATGTATAACTACATTTTTCGTTGAGCTGTTGCATCATTGATACTCCAGTTATTATCTTACCTCTTCGTTGGTGGTTTCACTGTTATCGTTATTGGTGTCAACAGCATATCGGTTACGGCGAACTACAGGACAATATATATACATAGTACATTAAATTTATGAATTAATCACATAATTCCATGATATAATAAGTGTATACTTATTATCGATGTGATTTTATTTTAGATAACAATATCATCACACAGAAGAGGCTGATGCGATCTTGGGAGTTAATTGACCATGTGAGCTTACTGTGGCCCTCGCAGTTGGTATGGTAACAACGTTTTCCCACAATTCCACTTTTCGGTAAGAGTCAAATACGTGGGTGTGGGTGCATATGCAATGTGTGTGGGGGTGTGTTCGTGCATATTTGTATCGTGAAATCCTTCTAAGTCGCTTTACATATCTTTAGACTCGATATGGGGATGTACGATGATGTGACTCGGTGGGAAAAACAAAGCGAATGATGAAGGAGAAAAAGATCATTGTTAAAGTTCAATTTAATAAAATCCCTCAATTTCAGTTGTTTTAGTACTTAGTACTATACAGTGTATTGCCTCCAGATAATTAAACAAATGTACGTGATCCATCACATCAAAAGCAGGGACATGTTTCTCAAATCATATTTGAGATACTGACATAGATATATAGAGTGCACATATTTACATACATTTGTAATTAATTGTTGAGTATAAACTTGTTGCCAAATATTCCCCATTTCATCTTAAACGATAAAATACAAACAAAATAAAACAATGTAATACACAAGACATTAAAACAGTATAATATATATAACATACGGATAATCATAAAAAACAATGAAATACATAATAAATTTATAAAATGTCATGATCAAACCATTTTTTTGCATATACATGTCTTCAAATGCATTGCTAATATAGGTATTGCCTTTCATTATGTAATTATATTAGTTTATAATGAAGTTATATTATATTTCAAGCCAAATTTGAGGTGATTTCGCGTTTTTTAGAAAAAATGTGAAAAAAACATATTTTCTTTGTAATTAGCGTATAATTAACATAGATCAACATAATTCATATTTTGTTGGGTTCCATGTTGTTCATAGCACATTTGTATATATGCATACCCTATTTCAGATCAATCGAAAAATACATGGCTGAGATCTTAGTGGGGAGAAGTAGCACTTCACCACCCCCCGGTCACACAGCGATCAAAATTGCGGAGATATTAGGTCACTAAGAAGTTTAGCTAATTGATAATTATAAGATATTAATGTAATGATAAAATGTATTTCATGTAATTATTATTGTTTAACTGCTCCATTTGACTAGTACTTTCCCGATTTCGTTTCTAAATACCATTTTAAAAAGAAATTCACTGGTATGTTCTACTTAGATAATTAGTAGAAAAGAAGTTGGAGGTTCAATGGCGTATAGTATTGGGTATATTAATGATTTGGCGAAAGATTGACACTTTCCATATTGATAATACACAGACATGTTTAAATGATGTGATCCAACAAACGTGAATATTGAAACAAATAAACTATTCGTGTTCGCTGGTAATAAAAGATTATATCATTAGTATAGTTTATATTTTAATGGTACTATTGTTGGAAGAACAACATAAACTATTTGGATTGGAACCGAATTAATGTCGATAATCATATATCATGACAATAACGAATTAACAAAAATGAGTAAATCTGTATCTAGAATAGTGGATGACATGAGTAGTATTATTTATTTATACCTATTCAGATGTTGTTTATTATCTTCAATGCTTTGATGCTACTTCACCTTATACATAACTTTATATTAAGGGGGAAATGCTAACTCTACATTTCAAGAAAAGTTATTTATTTTTCAAACGAGAGCCATTATATATATAATTATATTGGTAAGTCTATATTTCTAGAGCACACTACATTACTTTTACTATGTTGAGAGGTATTTTAGGAGTACTGGTGGGGTTAACGATTGAAGGGTCACGATATTGTAAATGGGGGTAGCGTGTTCTGACCAATATGTTCTACGTCACGCGTTCGTATGTACCCAAGATATACAGATACACATATCGGTATCGAATACATAGGTTTCGATCTCAGCACTTGTCGTAGATTATGCTTCATGACATGATTACATGCATTTTAAGGTATTCACATTTTGGATGTTTGTACATCGTATATGTGAACTTTCGATTGGGATCAAAACCGAAATAAGTAACCATAGTTGATGGAATACAAATCCATGAGGATATAACATAAACTTAAATAATGTATATTGTTTTTATGAAAAATGAATACGCTCAGATGTGATAATGATACGTAGTTATATATTCCACCATTAAGGATGCGCAATTTGTATTCCTATCATGGACTAGTCAGAATACATGAATATTCATTATTGTATATGAATATATATTATTACCAGCTATGTGACCATGTGTGTTGTACTATCAGTTTTAGCTGTACGCGTTTACAGTTAGTGAATAGTGTGTAGTGATGTATATTTATGCGTACAATATATGGCAACACAATTCTTGAGTCGTGATGTCTGTTGATGTTGTCCGCTATCACACGAGTAACGTGACTGTCGCTACGCGTTTGGTGATTGGTTGGACTTGTCGATAATCATATTTTCGACAAGTCCGTGATAGGAAACAAAATGTCGCTGCCCGGATGCGAAATTTGTATTCCTATCATGGACTTGTCAAAATATATGAATATTCACAACAATGGGAAGTTTAAACGGCACATACACCTTGTAAATAATGTGAGTTGATGTTATAGATCAGAAAATTATCAATACAATGCTTCAAACTAGAGTCAAATCGGCCATATCGTTCTCAATGTATTGATGTTTTCAGTTTTCAGTTTTTAATGCCACTTTTTACAAACGTCGTTATCAAAACTATTGTGACGTATGTTCCTTACAACTAAAGTACCGATATAGCCTGATAAATGGTTTGTAAATACGTTTTCTCGAAAACTAAAAGTTCCGATAATGTTCAAACTTGTCATGGATGTTGCCCCCAATGTATACAACAATTGTGTTATTTTTGCTGGAGGTCAAAGGTCATTTGAGGTCAAACACTGAACACCTGGTTTTAGTGTTTGACCTCAAATGACCTTTGACCTCCATCAAAATGAACACAATTCTTGTATACATTGGGGGCAACATTGATACCAAGTTTGAACATTATCGGACTTTAACTTTTCGAGAAAACGTATTTACATGCCATTTACCAGGCTATATATGTACTTTAGTTGTAAAGAGTATACGTCACAATAATCTTGATAAAGACGTTTGTAAAAAAGTGTCGTTCTAAAATCGAAAATTTCAAACATCAATATATTGAGAACGGAATGCCCGATTTGACTGTAGTTTGAAGCATTTTGCATTTTGTAGATAATTTTCTGATCTATAATATAAACTAAGATTATTTCATATGGGAATGATTCGTGCATATTTGTTCATTTCAATATCATCAACCAAACGAAATATAAGTTACTGGACGTGAACGAGCATCGATAATGTCCATATTAGCCTATCACAACGCACACATTTACAGTTTGGGGGAATTTGCTAAAGAAAGGCATGAAAAGTACCACGGTTATTTTCAGTCAATCATAATGGTTGTTACATACTAGAAAGTAAACAAACTACAATTTCAAACATCGTTTGAAATGGCTTAATAGCATGGCCAATTCAAAAGTTATAATAGTTTGAATTATAATTTAGGATTAATTAAGCTCATTCTCCATTGGATTTTTTTTTAAATTACGTATATAAAAGTACGGTACTTATTTTTTAATTATGTTGTGAATTCAATGCTTTAGATTGAAATCTAGTTAGAGTTTTTGATACCGTTTCAAATGGGTGCATAGCTCTTATATAATTGATGTAATATAATTGTATGTGACTAAAACGTGGCATTTTGTAATAAGTTTTACACACTGAGGTTACTTCCGGTACGATATGAATGGAACGTTCCCATATACAAGGTGTAATTGTCCTTCAAGGTGTCTTTCTATAACGGAGGCATACTAATCGCAAGTCACACAGTCAGAACATGTGTCGTCTATTATACTATTAATTATATTATGCCTAAACTAATAATTGTTTCTGATACATTGCCAGTTATATGTCCGTGTGCGTTGTACCATTAGTTATAGCTGTACGCGTTTAGTGATGTATATACTATGCATATGTGTATAATACAATATAAGGCAACACAATTATTGAGTCGTGATGTCGTATAATTGACGTCACTGGCGCTACGCGTTTGGTGATTGGTTGGACTTGTGGATAATCAAATTTTTGACAAGTCCACAATTGACAAGTGCACTACTGCGTGTTCACCACAGCTGATCATGTGTTTTAAACACGCATGTAATGTTGTATGTATAGTGCGTGTTATTGCTACACGCGAACCACAACAATATTCAAAATGTCTTGTCTCAGAATATTCATTTTAACTTTAAATATAAAGCAACGCAGTCACAATTTAGCCTTGGACGGGTATGGTAGGCTACACAGGATATAAAGGGTGAATTAATATGCATATATATTCGAATTAATGTGAACATATATTCGAATATATGTCTACATTAAGTGGAATGTATAGGCACACATATTCGTAGCCTATACGACCGCATTTTTATATGTACACCTTAATTTGATTTAATATAGTTACATACATAATTGATTTAATGTGTAAATTAATTTGAATTTATATAGAGATATATTCGAATTTATATGCATATATATTCGAATATATATGAATACACATTCGATTTAATGTGTATATATAATCAACCAATGACCGAGCAGGAATACATATAAATTGCAATTTATGCGTGTATACATATTATACGTAATGTCTATATATAATCAGCCAACGAATGAGGAGGAAACTCCACAGAGTTTTCCAACTATCGTTTCTTAAGAGCATCCAATTCGCGGGCTACGTTGCACCGATAAATAATTGGAGTATCGTCTTCTGTCCAATATATTTTGAAAGATAATATTCATATTAACATTATACGTACATTGTTTAGCCTGGGCTGTGCAGCAGATGTTGGCAAAAACGATACATTATTTTAATTTCGTTTAATAATATCCGGCAATCCCGTACTGTGTGTGGTATATTGAGTGTTATCTTGAAACACATGGAAATACAAACACCACGTATTGATAATATTCGGGTTATCGGCATGCTTGCAGTGCTGTGTGTAGGAAAATGGTATATGCCGTACGCGTACATCCATATATAACACCACAGTGTGTGATTGCAGCACGGGCGGATTTAACATGATTAACAAAAATAAAATAATATATCATATTTTCCAACAGCTTGTTCATAACAGAAATTAATCCAAATGGGTATAAAATGTATGTATATATATTGTATACAAGATCTTTATCTTTCAAAAACCGTTTGAGAGAAGATGATACTCCATATATTTATAGGAATAATGTAGCCACAAACCGCGATAGTTGAAAAACTTTAGGGAATTTGCTCATCAGTCATTGGCTGAGTTTATGTAGACATTAAATATAATATGTATGAACATAATTACAATTTATCTCTATATATATATTCCTGATCAGTCATTGGTTGATTATATGTACACATTAAATCGAATCTATGTGCACATTAAATCGCATTTATATGGATATTAAATCGAATTTATATGCATATAAATTCGAATATATGTCTAGTATATAAATTCGAATTAAGGTGCACATTGAGGTGACGTGTCAACTATGCGCCCTATGCCTTCTAAAATAGTTCGGTCACATTGTGCGTTATGATATGCGATAATATACGAAGTATGTATGCGTACACTGAATAGAACGGTGCACGCATATACGCATGGTATACAAGTAATATTATTATAACCCGGCCGTGTCCTGATATTTACAGGTGTAATGGTTGGATCAAAATACGCGCTCTATATAATTACTCAGCTAAAAAAACATGTTTCTATGCCATAATTTAGGAAATATATTGCATAGCCAACAAATACGATGACTATATCAATCTTGTTCTCTGTAGCTGTACGCCAATATAAGTTGTGTGAATCAAGGAGCCGTATTAAAAAGCCTTTGATGTGGACAAACATCCAAACATATACACTTCGAAATATCTCATCTTGGCCGTTTTATATTAAGACACACAACTGCATTCAGGGGGGATTATTTATTTATATTTAGTAACATATGATTTTATTTTAGATTCTTACATTCTGGCACTTCTGGTACTTCTGGTGCTCCAGTGATATCTGACATCGGAATCATTGCAGAACGCTGCAGATTAATTGTGGAAATGACATATATATACATATTATATAAGCATAATGATAT
>JAODAI010132419.1:0-11154 GCA_027575025.1 Scotoplanes globosa | reverse complement strand
TATGATATATATATATATATATATGTATATAGGTATATATATATATATATATATATATATAGATATGTATGTAGGTATATATGTATATATAAATAGGTATATATGTAATATATGTATATCTACATTGTATGAAAGTATATATATTTCTGAGGCTCACTTGGTCTTTTGTCAGATTGTATTCCTTGATTATTTTGTGAACTTTGTCTGTGTTTGTTGCTCTCGTATATAATCAGTGGAGCAGCACATTTTGGGACAGGGTTCTTTTGTATTATATACAAACCGGTACAGTAGATAAAAAAGTACAATAGCCTTTTGTTTCGTTTGTATTTCATAGCAACGGTAATAGTGTACTTGGTTTGTCCTCCTGACGTTGTCGTGTTGTGAAACAAGTAATTCCGTAATATGAATGATGGTGCTTCCTGTTTTCTCTTGCTGTGTGGAAACATGATCCAACACTTAATGATAACAGTTTGTCATTATTATTACATATTTATTTATTCATGATCAGAGTACACGGAGTGTTGTTTAGCCCGCGCCCTTGTTATCTACCGTCGCTCCGCATGAACGATAACGGCCTGTACTTATAATAATAATTATAATACAGTAATTATAATATGTGTCATCAATCCACAAAACTACAGGCGTTAAAAACGTTAAAAATTGCCCCCTCTTCCCCGAGCTCGCGGTGGGACAAGATTTAAGGGCATTTTTATCGCCACGCTTCCTTTCCATTGTTTTACAGTCGACATGCTAAATTGATACCACGGCAACACAATAGAGGTTTTGCCATGAGTTTTAATTATGTTGTGCGTTGTAAATACTAGGAATAACGGCCAACCGTTGTCTGTTAATCGGACAATCCGCAATGGTTATGCTAATAACTAGGGTATTATTATATATTACAATTCTGCTAAATGAGACGAAATGATGTAACACGCAGAACCTCTATTCTTGACAAAGATGTATGCCTACGCGCCAACGGGGGATTACTAAAGTGGGGAATGTACACAGTGAGCAGTGAGTTGGATAGGAGCAAGGAATATTATTGTGTGATATGATCAATTTTGTTGTTAAATTGGACACATCCATCACGCCTACTCTCTCTGACTAAGCTGTATTAACGTACGGCATATGTCTGCGTTGATTCATTGAACCATGATGCAGGGCACCAATATGTGAAGCACCACGGAAGATCAAAATTATGTTCACAATCTTTATTTTGAGATAGTAGAGGTTTTCCTCCGAAATAGGATGGGACCAAGTCCGTTACGCAAATTAAGTAACTTATCAAATAATATTGCATTTATTTTTGTTATCACAATAAAGCTAGTGGTCATTGACCCCTGGCTTGCTAAACTAAGCAATAAAGGAATGTGGAAGAAGTAAGCCAGCCCTTTTGAATGATCCTGTAGAATATCCATTGGATTGTTGCACGTCTAGCAATTCTGACAAATAAGTTAGGGCTAAATCAGGAAAATATTATTTTCCAAGTTGTTTATTTAACTTTATTAATTTGGTTGATCTATTTTGGAGGAAAACCTTCCCCATTTAATAATGACAAATGTCCATTGTGCATCACATAGACCAAGTAGTTCATGTCTGCAGTAGGGTCTACGTTGTGACACAGCATAATAGGGATTACTGTAGGACAATCCATCTATTGTTCAAACTTCCTGCTTAATAGCTATAAAATTCATAACTTGACAAATACGGTCAAATAACTACTATCCAAGGGTGATTGTGTCCTCGTGTAGGTGAAATTATGGGCTGTATTCACCAAAATATCCATGTTACAAACCCTCTCAATAGATGTATTGTAACAATGGACATTGGTAGCCATACTATTTGAATAATGCATTGTGTTGAGACAACTGGTAACATTACTGGCAGGCTGTCTCTTGACATTGTTGTGCGTATAATTTCAAAATCATAATTTCTTTAAATTTATTTGTGACACCCTTGATAATGATTATATTCCAGTGGCTCTAGCTTGTATATCAACGGCTTTGGGTGGCTCATATAACCTCTGCGAAGCCTGGAAATATAATCATCAATGAATTGTAGCCTAATGACTTTACAAATCAATACATATCGTGGTGTCTGAGTTGTTAAATGAAGCCTTGATTAGTTTCTATTGGGAGGGGGAGTCCATTAGTTGATATCAAGGCAGTATATTGGGAGTCCACTAGTTGATATCAAGGCAGTATATTAGTGTGTCCATTAGTTGATATCAAGGCAGTATATTAGTGTGAGGTGTGCAGGCACACCCTCTACTTATCAATGGCACATGTAATACCATAGTTCCTGTCCAGCATTCATTCATTCATTAATTCAATAGCAGTGGTTTATATGGATTATGACAGTTTGTCTATGTTAAAAAGGCAAGTTCATCATGCATAAGGCTGCCTGCTTGTCCAAGCATTCAGGCCATATTCATTGTCTGGAAGTAACAAAGCAATGAACCCTGGTGCATATAATGACTATACAGTACAGCACATGATGACTTACAGCATGCATGGGCAGTCTACACAGTACACTGATTACTGTGTCACTTCCAAGCTGGCTATTGTATCCATTCATGGAGCTATCAACTGCAATATCGATTTGTCAACGCCCGAACAAACAAGTCGGGCAATTATCAGGATGATATATGCTTTTAAAAATCCAGAGTTTGATTCGAACTGACCCGGGAGTCGGGCAACATTGCTAATAGGCGAGCCGTGCGCCCTGGAGCTGTAGATTGCATGACTTCTGCATACACACCGATACAATGTAAATAGCCTTTCGGCATGGTGGGCTGTTTAACTCTTATCATGCCGACCGAAATAGTAGATTTCAATGACAGGCCTAGTTTGTTAATATTTTACATATGTAAGCCTTACACCGTAAAGATGGGGTACACACAAGTCATAGAGGAAGATTTGCTGTTTGTAACACACAAAAAAAGGAACCAAAAATATAATTTCAAAAAAAGCCCCTTCTGCAATGTCGACATCCGCGTGATAAGAGTTAACACTGACATGTATTTATGACACCGGTTTCTCTGCCCGGTTAGCTCCGTTGAGAGAGCGTTGGACTTGATGGTCAGGAGTTGAAATACAGAGATATAATGATTATATTCCAGTGGCTCTAACTGGTCTATGAAATGCAGCAGGTGGCTCATATAAGCTCTGCATTGAGAAGACCTAGTAGATCAATCAGTTATGTGAAAGTGTAATGAAGTTAACAGTACCTAGATGGTCTATTCCATTTTATCGACATATTTAGTAGCCTTCCTAGTGTTTGTCGCAAAACAGGTCAATGGGTAGTCCCAGTGATATTAACATATATATATATATATATATATATAAAATAAATACAAGCAAATATTTTTAAGGTAGACATAATGTAATATTTCGATGTTGTCACAACATCATCTTCAGGCAGAATTTCCTGAAGATGATATGATGTTGTGATAACTTCGAAATATTGCATTATGTCTCCCTTAAAAATATTCGCTTGTATTTATTTTATATTATCTGTATGGACCACCGCCTATATTTGTATATATATATATATATATATATATACATTATGCAGACAGTAAATATGTTCTTGTTGTACCGGTTGACAGTGCTATAATAGGTCTGCAGTCCATTTATTTATGCACTCATCTATTAGACTCTGAATGATATCTAACACAATCATGTTTCATTATACTGCTGTAAAATATAGGCTATAGTGTATAGGCTTACATTTGGTGATAATCTTGTTTACCTACATTTATGCTCCGAGCAATGTTACATTTTATACAGCAACTGCATACTGACATTCCCTAGCTAAGTGTCCCGATGATGGTTCATCCTGCAATTTATGACTGGACTGTAAAACAATTTGCCAATCTACATCTCCGTTTATGGAGAGGGTAGATTTATGTTGACCACAGTTGAAACGGCATGCGTCCGACGTTTAACTAGACCCATTATATCGTCATTACATGCTTGCTCCCAGTAGCTGTCTGTTGTCTGTTAGTTGTCCGTTAACCTCCTGGCCTCCAGGATGTAATGGAGGTGGGGGTGGATACCGGTATGCCTCCGACAACCATATTATGATTTATGTAAAAGGCCTCGGGCCTTTTACAAAGCTGTTTGTTATGATTGGTATATCTGTACGTAATTGACAGTGAATATTAATTATAATAGGTTAATATTCAAATCATGGTATTTCATTAATTGAGCTTTTAGAATGGATTTTTAGCACTTCCGCATTTTGTACAGGTCTTATAACCTATAAAGGTGACAATTAAAATTAACCTGAAATTTTAAAATCCAAAAGTTGTCTATTGGGATACATGTATATAATGAAATCTTCTTGTATTGAACACATAATTATGTGATGTACCACGGCAGATTGGGTACTATGTTGACTTTCTTCATTTTGAGATAGAGTTTTTCTTAAAAAATAGCATCTACCCGGACACAGAGTATTTGCCTGCATGTCCGGTAGACTGAATAGTTCAAGATGACATTAAAATTAAAAAAAATAGTAGTTTAGCGTCTGTAGGTTCGGGACCACCGCAGGTCAGGTCATACTAAAGACCAAAAATGGTACATGTTGCCTTCTCGCTTGATGTTCAGCTTACAAATTTGGAGCATGGTCAACAATCCATTGATCCTTGACTAGGAAAAAGTCTGAGAACGACAACACTATTGAACTGGAGGGTTACAAATGAGCCGTTACACAATTCACCAGAACTAGATCACTTTTGCCATGGAATATGGCATTAAAAAATTAAGTAGCTTAGAAAATTACTGTTTTCTTTATTCTGGTTTCAAATTAACGCTACTGGTTTCTCCTTACACTAATATATCTATATGACCAAGTAACAACATAATACCTAATCTGTCATGGTGCATCAGATATGTCTTAGCATGGCGTTAAAGACATATATTTGAGGTATATTTATTAGTTGATCCAGCTCAAGTGTCCGCTACATTGAATTTGAACAGTATTTCTACTACAACAGTCGTATATTACTTGGGGACTGGTTCATTCTAATCAAGGAACAATATTTATAATTATAATGTTGATTATTCTGTCAAGTTCAGCAACTGTACTGTAACTTTTACACATGTATATTGATTAATAGTACATGGTATTACTATTTTGTAACATCTGCACAAATTGATTTACCAATATCTTTTAATAATATAGCTCTGTTTGAGCTTCTGTGTTGTATTTTATGTCTATTATGAAAAATGCATGTCGTGTTTGGAGGGCCTAGCAGTTGAAATTAGTTCAATATTGACATTAATATTTTAGTTTATGGTTATAATTAGTTTGTGATATAATCTCTTGGTGGAAATGATCACAGGACATGGTCTGAATGAAAGCAGGGTTCACTAAAGAGTCAGAGAGAGGTGGGTAGGGAGTGTTGATCCTTTTATCTTTCTACTCGAAACAGGGGAGGGGTGATGTACCCGCATTATACCTTACCCGCATTATACCTTAATCACGGGAAGAGAGACGGGTGGATAGAGAGGGGTGGATGGACCCTCTATAAAGCTCATCCACCCATGGAAGTGAAGGCTGGGTGGACCCTATCTGCTACACCTTAATCACGGGAAGAGAGAGGGTGGATAGAGAGGGGTGGATGTACCCTCTATAAAGCTCACCCACCCATGGAAGTGAAGGCTGGGTGGACCCTATCTGCTATACCTTAATCACGGGAAGAGAGAGGGGTGGATAGAGAGGGGTGGATGGACCCCTATAAAGCTCATCCACCCATGGAAGTGAAGGCTGGTTGGACCCTATATGCTATACCTTAATCACGGGAAGAGAGAGGGTGGATATAGAGGGGTGGATGGACCCTATATAAAGCTCATCCACCCATGGAAGTGAAGGCCGGGTGGACCCTATCTGAATTGTATCCACCCAAAGTGGGAGGAAGGTGAAATCTTAAGCACATCCACGCCGAGAGGGGATGGCTGAACCCTCTTTAAGCCGTTTCCGGACATGGGTGGGAAGCTTTGGTAGACCATATCAAAACCTTATCCATCCGTGGAGGAAAAGGTTTCCTAGACTATTATACCTAAACCTTTTCCACCCATAGAGGAGTAGAAGGGTGAACCCTTTTCTACAAATTATCCACTCGGAGCACAGAGGGTGTGGTTGGACCCACCTGAATCTTATTGACACACAGAGAGAGATGGTGGGTAGGCGACCCTTTCTAAACACAATCCACCCAGATAGGGATAGAGCCGGTGCCGTATTCACAGAGCTTCGCTTGCCTATGCCAAATTATTTTCGTAAGTCTATTTACGCATAGTAACTTTCCCTATGTCGTATTTTCAAGTATTTTGTACGGAACTTTACGCAAAACAACTGACGTAACGTCGGTTTTGTTGTTAAATTGCGGGAGTATTTCAAGATTGGCGAGATCTGTTTGTAACCCGTCATAATTCGTTGATAAGAAATGTAGACTTCCCATGACCGAAGTTAGGAGTCCAATAATCAACGATTTCAAGAGCCCATTCAAATGAACCATCTATCGCAACAAGGATAAGTCGTAGAAACTTGCATGTAACGCCAACTGAAAGAGCGCCACCCCTGCTTAGTAAGTGGCAGTATTATCTCAAAAATTCCAACTGTCGAGTTTGACTTTTTTGCCATATAACGTCCGCCCGAGAGAGCAGACCGACTCTTCCTCGATAAGATATTTGACTCTCTCTACCGCAACCCTCTCGCTCTCATGCTCGGCGAATTGTGCAGCCCTCTTTTGCCGAACGTGCTCGCCGTTTGGCTAGCTAGAGATATGACTATTTTTACCTGAAATCATGTATACACCGCCACATAATTAAAAGAAGGAGACGGCCGTCACGTAGCGAGAAAAAGTTTGCCGTCATTACAGTGAGGGCGCTGTTCTATTCTGGGCAAGAACACAACAAGAGATACTGCTGCCAAACGTAAAGCACGTACGATGGTCAGAATGGATACTTTGGGAGGAATTCTCTGCGAGATAATTAGCCAAATATTTTGAAATGTTAAGATTATATTTGATCAATTATATAGTTAAGATTGATAACGACAGGAAAAAATTAAGAAAATTAAGAAAAATCATAGCCGTTATAATCACTTCACAATAAAGAAGTAAAAATCGATGTTAGCACGTGCTGTGGGTATAGCAAAGTGTTGCTGTTGCCCCGGTTAGGACAGCGCCCTCGCTTCAAATACTGGCACACTTGTATACTGTGTCTCGGGCAAAGCATGGGACGGCCTGCCCCTTTATTTACTTCAGTGATACCCGCACAGTACGCGGAAATCTCTCTCTGGTGGTAGCCAGCATGGATAGACGATGTCGTTGACAATTGCAGGGTAATCCCAGCACAAAGTTACACTCAAATAGTAACCGGAGCTCAGTTAATGTAGCGCCCCCATATTGTGCGGGTCAGAATGATGGGTCAGGCCAGAATGATGGGTCAGGCCAGGATGACGGGTCAGCTATTTGTCGAGAGGGTTGGGGTGAGAGATGGGACGGCCTACGCCTTTATTTACTTCAATGATACCCGCTGAGTACGCGGAAATCTCTCTCTGGTGATAGCCGGCATGGATAGACGATGTCGTTGTCAATTGCAGGGTAAACCCAGCACAAAGTTACACTCCCAACTGACTTCAACAGTAACCGGAGCTCAGTTAATGTAGCAACGGGCTTCTGATCTGAAGGTCAGGAGTTTGAATACTGAGTAACGATGATTATATTCCAGTGGCTCTTACTCTGTGTACCAAAGGCTTTGGCTGGCTCCTATAACCTCTGCGTTGAAAAGGGCCAGGAAACCCATTCATTCAGTGATCACTACAAAAAATTCCGAGGACGGCGCTATTAAACTGGACGGTTAGAAATGAGCCGTTAAACAGAACCAACAACAACTTTGTGGTGGAAATTGAACCAGTCCAGCATACCAGCATACTTACTTACTTACGCCTACTACCCCTTCTGGGGCATAGGCCGCTGACAAGAATTCTCCAGGCACCCCAGTCCTGAGCAAGTGTGTTCAACTGTCCCCAATATTGGCCTGTCCTCGTGATGTCGACAACCAGGTCTCCGCGACAGCTGTAGATCTAACTGATAGATATATCTGGTGTCAGTTGAAAACGTTCAATCTATAGAACAATAAGCCTTTTCACAGTCTTGAGAGGTTAAGCACAGCACATGTGCACAAGGAGGTCACCAGTATACTGTACCAAAGGTCAACCATCGATTGATTATTAATATTAGGCCTACATTTGTAATAATATAATTGTAAAGGAAGTATTATAAAGATAAAAATATGTAACAGTCAATTACATTTAAGTTTAATCACCCCAGGAACACAAACTTTGAAGGCGAGTAAAACACTTTTTATCAGTTGCAATAATCTGAACGCGATATTTCGTACTCGAACAACGAACAGCGACGTAGTATCCGGTTCCGTGGCCACAGTACCAGATTCTATTGTTCGTTTGTTTTGCTGCGTTGACCTTTGGTGACCTCCTTATGCAAATTTCCCAGACTTCGAAAAGGCTTATTGTATTACACAACTTTTGATCGGAGAAAGTTATCTACTTGACGAAACTGACAGTTGGAACTCTGTTGCCAGAATGGCAATAGCGCCCTCATGTTGTGCGGGCCCGAATGACGGGTCAGGCCAGGATGACGGGTCAGCTATTTGTCGAGAGGGTTGGGATGAGAGGTGGGTGATAGATAGGCCCTCTGACTAAGAAGAGACCTTCCACTTATTGTGTGCAATACAATCATCTTGTACTCGAGTCAATAGTAGTTATTAATACCAAATCATGTGTATAAAGACATAGTTATATATCATCATCATCATCATCGTACAAATAACCAACAAATTTCATCTTTTTATACCGATCTGTCCGTGAACGTATGTCGCATTGACATTCAGTTACACGATAGCAATTGATTATATAATCGCTATTTACCCACATTGTTGATTACTATTATTGTTACTACTATTATTTATCAATACTAATTAGTGACCATTTGTTGTTGCGTAGGCCTGTTTATAGAGTGGCTGTTCTATATTAGACACACACGTTTGCACCGCTTCGTGTAGATAGCAAATCAAACTAGTGACATGTTTCGAGGTGGTCCAATTTTGTACTTTGTAGGCGGCGGAGGGCACACGTCGACACGATTAAATAATACAGAAATGGAGGTAGCAACGGCTGTTGACGCAGTCTATATTATATGCTTATTATGTCTATTGTAATACTGTACAGTTTCTTATTAACTATTTAAAATTATCGACACTTTGTATTACTACACACTTCTTCTTCATTTTTACTGACAACGTGTAACATTTTGTGGCTATAGATATCCAGGCTTTTATTTTGTACTTTGGAGGTAGGACGACGGCGGCAATTTGGTGAAACTCTTTGTGAATTTTGAGAACGATGCATTTTATTATTGAGTTTTGTTTGTTATCACCCTCCCTCCCTCCACCTATTTATATACTTTGAAGTGTATTGATTGTTTGAGACAGTACTGTTCTTGTCGTGGACCGCGTCTAAGCCTCCAAGCCAACCATAAAATAGTAATAACAATCGAGCGGCGCCCGGGTAGCGGGAATCTATCTACTAGTACGGAGATGGATAATCTGCATATCGACAATGGCAATCTTATGTTGTAGACCAGTGACAATGCTGAAAATGGGTGATACCCCCCCCCCCAACAGCTTGTCCAAAACTACTTGCTGTTATACTTTCCTACATTTCGAGGACAGATTGAGATCGACCGTTGTCGGTTATGTAAAAAGGACAATAATTAGGAGAAATTCCTGACCCTAATCTTGTTTGCTAATCAAGGTACCTTTTGGTCAACCATTGCAGTACCCATCTTAGTACTAGTAACAAAAAAGTGTCCAGGTGAGGGGGGATGATCCCCACGTCTCTAAACAGTCTGGGAAAATCAGTTAGTCGGGGGGGGGGGGGGATCAATCCCGACCTCTGTAAGCAGTCTGGTGAAACCAGTCTAAGTCAGTCTCCGCTCTAAGTGTAATCGGTGACGCTATATATCTTCTAGAGGAGGTGTCACAAATGATTAGAGGTCTACTGATCCAAGGATTACAGGTTCAGAGACGGCCAGATCCACCTCGCTGTGTGCCCGTAAACAAGATACTTTACCCACGGTCATGTCTCCTAAGCTTAAGAAGGGCGGGTTTATTAGAGGAGGGAGGTATCACGGCTTAATGGTTAGAGCTGTGGTGTGCCAAGGATTAAAGGTTCAGAGGCTGACCGAGAACCACTTCACTCGTGTGTGTGTGGCCTTAGGCAAGATACTTTATCTCGATAGCTTCCCTTCACCGGGGAGTGTAAGATGGAGCCTGAGAGGTGTTACTTGCTTTGTGTCCACACGCAGGTGCGGGCCAGACGAGCTGACCAATGAACATGGGAAATATCTTTAGCGCGCTTTGAGGTCTTGTTGATGTGGACAGCGCTATATAGAAGAGTGCTAATTGACGCAGCCAAGGCTCTTCTGTGACTGTATCAGATGGCAATCACATAGTTTTATCATGTATTATAGTAATATTTGTATACAAAAACATGTATAGATACAATCAACAGTACAACACCCTCACATACATATATGTGACCTGCTCCGACTAAATGAGTCGGAAGTCGCAAATAGAGATAATGAGTTACAGATGAAAATATGTATACGTGCGCACAGGTCAGCAGGCGTGGTAGAACGTAAATTAATACAAATCACACATAAGAATTTCTCTCAACATATTACATTCCCAACACAGCGTAATTAAGGTTAGATATAAACATGATACAGATAGGGCCTTACATATTATTTACCAAATGAAAGGTAATTGTATATATATAAGAATTGAATATCTCGCTTTGTCAGTTTGGTCACTTCCAACTCATTATGTCGGAGCAGGTCATATATGTTTATAAGATGATATCCTGGTCATTATTCAGTTGCAAACATATGTCTCTGATGTGTCATAGAATGGTAAACTACAAATGTATCTCCAACAGTTTGATCTACATCATATTCATCTATATATGTATATATATATACAGTGTTTGTGAAAAGTGGTATACAGTCGTGAATATGCCTCTGCCAGTACTTGATATAATCAACAAATAGTTGTACAGTTA
>JAODAI010132308.1:0-11154 GCA_027575025.1 Scotoplanes globosa | reverse complement strand
TGTTTTGCCAATGTTAAGCTTTAACTTATGGTCATTCATCCATTGACAAAGATCACGTATGCAGCATTCCATTTTTTTAAAAGCTGACTGAATATCACATGCATCAAAGGAAATATATAACTGAGTGTCATCCGCATATTGGTGAAAAGATATTCAATTTTTGCGTATAATATCTGCAACTCCTTTAATGTAAAGTGAGAATAAAACAGGTCCTAAAACAGAAACCCTGTGGCACACCATATATAATATTCTTAGATTGAGAGTCTAGTAAACAAGTGTTCACAGTATAAACTACTGACAACTTGTGGCGACGTGGTGTGGTGTTGGTCCGTTTTTACTTTAAATTACCTTGCGTACTTTTTACAGTGTATATATTAGTATGATACATATCACGTGTTTGCATGAGTAGTACTGTATATTTACGACGATTTTTACAGTATAACCATTCAGATGGAATTAAAAAATCCTCCTATGCGCTTTACAAAATGAAAAAATATTTATGCAATTACTTCTTTTCAGATTTAAAAATACCAATTACAAAAAATAAAATTAACTATGTACAACAATGGATCATTATTCCACCCATTATCAGCACGTAGTTCTACAGGGATAAATAATTTCGAAATAACTTCGATTCCATAGATCACCCAGGAAAGATATTTCGTTTTTCTGGTTTCATTTATCCTTCTTAGCATCCAAGTAGAGGTTTAGACATATCAATTACGAAACATTACTAACTAACAATTATGTACAAAATGGTAAATCAAGAACATCATAATGAAGCAATCGATGAAGAACACAATTAAATATACAATACAATAAGGTTACTCCAATCCAGGGATGACAAACATTTGGGATAGCATCTTCGACGGAGTATATACTTCCCGATGGGATTTAAAGCTACGTGACAAAGACGGGAGACATAAATATATATTGGCATTTTACTAAAATAAACCCCCGATAATTAATTAAAATTTCCAGTTCGAGAAGACTCCACATGCCCATTCATCTCTACCTCCTGCATTCCTAACAAGTGATGAGGAAGAATATACTAACTGATTGCCACACCATTGACCAAAGCTGTCCACCTCCTTCTTTCCATAACTTCCACGTGCGACATAGCCGTTTTCGGGAGTCGCCAAACACCCATACCCTTGACATGCCCAGCCCACGACATACGTCCCATTACTCCATCTTTATAATACCTATAATAACCTCAATATCCCCCCTTATATCACCGACCCTTCTCATTTCCACCCGTTTAGCCCATGGCATCCTTGTCATTCAGTTATTTTAGCAGAATTTAAACTCGCTATTGCTTCGCACTTGACAAATCCATAGTCTAAGGCCCGTAGACACAAGATGGGATGACACATAGTGATGTACGCGGTATTTCCCCTTTTATTTTATTTTTTAATGTGCCTTAAAGCCTCTACATTGTGCAGGTCAGAGCGGCTGGTTGAATTATGTTGGGCACCCGACCTTCAGACCACCCATCTCAAGCAGGAAGCATTCATCCCATATGTGTAAAACAATTCCTCGTTTAATACCCCTGCCTATATAACTTTATGATATGCACACTTTTATATACAAAATATAGACGAATTGAAAACTAATTTACTTTTACAGAAGATTACAACCCAAACGTTAGATCAAGGTCACTATAAACATTGTACAATTATAATCAGAATTACAGTTACTTAGGATATCATTATATATTTATTATTTGTTAGTGTTATTTGATATATCGATAAGAATTAATCTTCTACTAAACATGCATCGTGACATCTGGAGTTAAATGCTCATTATAAATGAGTTGACCACACACGGACCCAGTGGCTTCCGCAGAAATTGCGAGAATTGCGAGGTCTTATATGAAGTGACTGCGAGCTTCATTATATTCGGCTTAACATCGTTATGCGTTTGGTATGCCATCATGTCGAGTCCACAATAGCAGGTACAGTGTAACATTCTACTACCCGTAATATTATAATACCCGGAAGTATTACACTGTGCCATATGGCCACTGTCTAAATTGACTGTACGATATTGGCTGCACGTATCCGTATTCCTGTGCAGTGCACTGGACCATGATGGATATGCAGGACTCACAGTAGGGATCGGCCACTAACCAAACAAGTCTGGGGTCGTATTCACAAAGAGTTGGGTAGGAAGGTTCGTAGGCCAAAAGTCTTGCGAAGTTCGTACGAACTTCGTAACTTACACTATGTATGCCTACCAAAGAAATAAAAGAAGTGACAGTTTGTTTATATAGTTAAACCTACTTCTCTGGCGTTTTCCATAGAAAGGCTTCAAACAAAATTTCTAGGCAATTATTTTATGATAATTCTTTAGAAATAGCACCTGTCGCGCACGATTGATTTTCCTGAAAAGAAGTTGACAACATTGAAAAGGAAAGTAATGTATCATATCACTGTATGCACATGACATGCACTTCATGTACATTGCGCCTATGCATTGAACCGTATATCACACTAGCGTAGAACACATACTTTTGATAGTGTCGCACTTGGACATAAATAGATTCGATAAATCGTCGATTATTGGACACAAAATTCGGTCATGGAAATCTACAACATCTTATCAACGCCTTATAATAGGTTACGACAGGATGTTGCTTAAATTGAAATGCTCCACCTTTCTTCAGACCGGTAAGTGTTATTTATTCAACAAAATTTAACAACAAATAAACGTTACGCCAGCCGTAAAGTTATGAACACAATTAGGAACAAAATGCTTTTGAGAATACGACGTAAGGAAAATGTCGTTGCGTAAGTAGATTTACGACAAAATACTGGCGTACGCAAGCTTATGTCAATACGTACCCAGGTCTCGTATTACATAGAATGAGATATTAACGAGACTGAGCAGATAGAAGGTCAGGGCATTGAAATACAGAGATGCAACTCACAGTTGTGTGTCTTATCGTAGTAACGGGCACAAGTAGAAATCACCAATATACCTTATGATTATTACATAACCCTGCCACTAGACACAGTACTAAATATTCCCCTCCACAATGCTCGAGGACGCTATTTAAATCACTTATACTTTTGAAATTTAGCGATATTGTTGCAAGTAAACTACTTACTTTTGTTCATAATGTGTAAAATAGTAAACACCCCTCTGCTTTTAATTTATTTTTCACATCAAATTATCAAACTCAATAATTTGCGTTTGCCAATCGGCCGTACAAATATTGATATATGTGTATGTAATCAGTGTATGTAATCGTTCAATTAATCAGTGTAAATACACAATGTATGTCATCAATAATATTCAAAAAAGTGACATGATAAGTTTATATTAATTGACATTCAACTCTTAAGTATTATCTCTCAACATAAGGGACTCGCTTGTTTGTTTATTTTTGTTTTTGATATTTTACATATGAAACTCAATGGATACTAGTTACTATTTCTAAGAAATAGTTGTTTTCATATTATTATATGCTTATATAATAGTACATGTACGTGCTATATACAATAGGGCTATGTACACCTTTCATATGTATAATTAATTAGTATTACGACACTTATTATTTGTAAATACCGTGATATTCTATTACAAATGGGAATGTTATACTTATGCAGGTGGCAATGTGAATCTTCCCCCTTCCCTCTCAAGCATCTATTAGGTAAAGATTCACCGTGAATCTGCACCTAATAAAAATGGATGCAATGTTAATCTGTAACCAATGACCTAGTGCTATGTGGTGAATCTTGAACTAATATCTTCATATATGGAGTGAATCTGTTCGAAAAGTCATACATGTTTTGTTGGTGGGTTAAGTTTCAGAGGTGAATCTTGAACTAACAAAAATGATAATTCTGGTGAATCTTTGACCCAAAAATATCACACATTTGTGAACTTGGGTGAACCGTTGAATGGGGGTGGGATGAAGATTACGATTGACCCCTGCATTAGTTAAGGTATGTGCGCCACGGGCGGGTTTTCCTAAAACACTTCCACCACATTACAATTATGTTATATATATTTTCATATTATTATTCATATTGTATATGATATTGTTCTTTTGGAAACAAATAAATAAAAAATAAATGAAATATACCCATTTTACGGCACTTGGCGCCGAATATGCCCCATATTTTCACCAAACACACTTATTTCCCGGACTAGTGTATAGCCATATTGTGTACGATGCTTGGCTTACGGTACGGTTATTTCTACCGATACGCTTCGGCGGAAATCATAATCATAATTCCAAATGTCTTTACATTTAAACAAGTTTTCTCAAACGACCAATTGAGTAATTCCTCAATTACCAATTTACAGACAAACACATGGTGTAACAGCAACAAATATAAGCCGATTAATGTAGCTATGACTACTACACTTTATCAGTAATATGTAAATAGCCCCACACTTTGTCTTACTGAGAGTTATCTTTTCATCTATGACATGGAAGGATCACGCAATACCCAATTTAAATGCAGCCGCGTGAATGATTTTTTCCAAGGAGGGTTGTGGCAGATGTTCATACATTGGCCAATCACATTGTTAGAAATCGGTGACTCCCACTATATGGTTAAAAACTACTTTCTGTTATTTTTTTTTACATTTCGAATTCAGATTATGAAAGACCGACATCGGTTATCCAAGGGAGAGCAATTATAGGGTATAACCCTGAGCTTAACCCTGTTTTATAACCCATTCCCTTTTTTCAACTAAAGCAAATCTGCCACAACCCTTCTGGGAATAAAAATCACACAGCCCGGGTCTAGTCTAGTATCGTCAAGTACGGATCAATTACGTCATCCTTACAATCAGGAATCGCATAGTCATCCTCGTCTAAACCAGTATTAAAGTTAGCTTGAGCGATATAACTTGTCATTGATGAACATGGTATTGAAGAAGTGGTCTCCGTTTGAACTTTTGCCATTTTGTCTGATGAGGAATGACTAGTATCGAATGACTAGTATCATCATTTTCACTAGATACACTGGAAATCGGAAACCCATTCTCGTCTACAATGATGTCTATATCATCGGGACTTATAGTAGGCATACATACAAATGTTGGAGGCGGCCGCGGATGCCTGAACACATATGCCCTATGAGTGCGAACCGTTGCCACCACATTCGAGGTAACGTTGCTTGGGTGATTCGTTCTGTAATACTCATACAAACCGTCGGCAATATTGAATCCATCATTGGCGAAATGGGTATTCGCATCACCTTCGGCAACGGGTGGTGTGTCTTGCGAAGATGATACTGATACGACGGTGTGTGGTGTGCTGTTGCCAAATCCAAGGGCAACATCGTGCTCTTCAATAATACTGCGATTCTCGCAGTCATTGCCGTCAACATCGATATCTGCATTACCTTCATCTATAGTATGTGTGACTGATGATAGTGACAGTGCGTCTGGTGACTGGGGTGCGTCATTCGATGGAACTGATGTCACTGAGTTCACGGCGCTAGTGAAGAGGTTCTTTGCATTATTATGTTCATCAATAGTATCCGTTCCATTGATACGTGTTTCTGCAATCATGTCAGATGTACCAAGTAGTGATGGTAGCGAACATGGCGAAGGATACACCATGTCTCCTGGATTACCGGTCTCCCCGTGTGAAGAAGTCGTGCTGCTGGAATGGTCGATATTGTCCCCGTCCAAACTGGTAATGTTTGTAACCGAAGGACGTGTTCGTGAACTTGTTGAACATGATGCGGCATGCACATCAACTATTGACGTGGTCCAACTGGACAGATTAGTGTCAGTATGTGCTCTGGTTCCATCGAGAACATCAAGCTCGATATTATCTATACTCATATGTGTATTATCTCTCATGACATCACGTGAAATTGTTGGAGATGTTAGGAAGCATGGTGAAGGAGGGGGGTCGTGTATTTTAACTGATGTTTGGATATGTATACTGTCATTGCTAGAAGCATTGTCATTATCACCGACGTTATCACTGCTGTAACTTGTACAATTGACATCATCTGAATTTATATTATCGTCAGTATCTCCAATATCATCATATATATTATGTGAACACGACGGTGACATCATGGTCTCCATGTCAACTGATGTGACGTTGTTTGGTGTGATATTACTGGAGTCATTGTGAGTATCTCGGTTGGCTTTGTCACCAACAGTATCATATCCATCATTATCAATATTTATGTCAACATTATCTCCAATGGCATCGTAAGTAACTTGTGGAGGTGGAGGTGGAAGTGGATACGTTGGTACTGTTGACATTTTCACTGTGGTGATGTAACAGCTTGCGGGTATTATAATATGATCACGTTTGATTATGTACCACTTGTAGAAAATGATAACGATTGTGAGACAAATACCAATACCAAGTAAACTTGACACGATTATAAGATAAATGAAGGTATAATTAATTTCACTGTTTGGATCTACTTCCGGTGTGGTAATTATGATTATATCGTTGTATATTATTGTTGGTGATATGTCGTTTACTATGGAAACATTGAATTCGATTGATTGTTCTTCACCATTTGAGACAGTACATGTGTATGTTCCCTCCGAGCAGTATGTGACATCATTAATAAAGTAAGTTGAATTGACGCTTCGTATTTCCACTATAGTTATCTGAGAATCACAGTAATGGTAACCACCAGGAACAAACTTCCACTTCACTGAGTGTACTGGTGGATCGCCTACGTAAATAACTGGACATTTTAATTGAATTGAATCGCCAAGATATGTGTGGATACTGACTGGAACAGTTCTATTTAAGACCGGTGGACATATAAATTCGGCGTCTAATAATGAAATTAAAGTACGCTGAAAAGTAGATTCGGGATAGAAACAAGTGGGTAACGGCTCGGTTGCCAAACTTTGCCTTAGAGCAGTATTGTTAGTGTTAGCCATCCACCTTTGTTCACAGTTGCAGTTCCATGGATTGTTATGCAAGTTAAGCCGTATGATATATGGATGAAACAGTTCTATGTCTTCCTGAATAAGTGTTTGTAAATTGTTATGACTGAGGTCAATGTATACATTACATTGTTTACACCTTTTGAACATATTCATTATTTTATGTGTATTAATTTCGTTAATACTATTATTGTTTAGTCGCAGATTAAACACACCACTGACAAACTGAAACATATAAATAATTTGACCTAATGCATATATGTCGTTAAATGATAAATCTAATATAATATTGGTATATGGACCAATAATATGAAAAAACCTATCTCTAAGGTAAGTTATATTGTTGAAAGACAAATCTAGCACTAGATTGGCGTCGCCTCTCTCTACAAAATATGTCGAGACACGCAACACAAACTTTATTGGCCTACCGTTACCGAGATTGTTGTGAGATAAATCCAATGCAAAATTTCGCCGACCAAAGAATTTAACGATAATCTTGATAGGTCCATGAATATTATTATGACTGAAATCATATAGAGCAGGAGCACTCGAATATTCCCCATAAAAATCAGAATACATATCACCGAATGAAGTATACATATCAAATAATTCATTGGACCATATTCTCGGTATATCTTCTGGCATTCTGGAAGGCATCATCTGGATACTATTGTTGGAAAATATCAAGTAATTGAACTCCCTCGCGTTACACTCACGTAATATGTATTTGAAGGAATCATCAGTAATATTGTGATTACTACAGTTCAGCAAATCACCATCTTTAAGACACGGACAATCATCAGTAGTATATAGATCGTATGTTGACCTTTGTCCTTGCACACACATAAGTATCAGAACAAAGCTCACGAATCGTGACATCAAGAGTGATTCCATCGTCGATCAAAATAACTTGAAATTAAATAGCATTGGTCATCTAAACCAGTAGTAAAATATACAAATCAAGAAGATTTGTCAACTGTCCAGAGGTACATATGTACCATGTCAACTTGAATTTGTCTTTATATTGTAATTTTATTGTATATTGTACATGAAGATGATATTAAACTTGAGCTTGCACTAACTAAACGACACGACCCATCGACTAAAGTTTTTCAATAATACAGAAAATTTCGATGTACGTCTGTTGTTTAGACTAACTGGCAATGAATGATACTTATACCGATATGTCCCAGTTCGATGTAGGCCTATTTACTGTGGCTATGTGTTCAATGTGATTCATTCACGCATGCGTGTGAAGCACCGAGATCATTATTATACATGTACAAAGTTATTGGTGTATATTACACATTATATACTGTAGTTTACTTCCGCATCACCGTTTTATGTAAATATATATACAACTGACTATTTTCTTAATTATTACTTACTACATACTACATAATAATTTGTGGGATAGGAAATAGGCACAACCTTTATTATCGCAAACAAGTTCTCCAGTAAGTACTCTTGATAATTAAGCGATTAATATATAATTATAGCTCGATTGAAGCCACACAAATATTATACATAGACAGACCTATGATGAATACAATATTTTAATATATGTTTTATCAGATTCCACACCGTAGCCTGATGGGTATAATACTTTCTTCATGCAACCGTCCGGTTTTCACTGAAAACTTTTCGGAAACGAATCTCAGATTAAATACATTTGCCACGAGTTTTACACGTAGTATTATAATGAAACAAAAAGCAAGTGATCGTTGTACATTTATTGTACATGTCGCATTGGTACACGCGTGCGCATCTTGTGTATACAATAATATTAATAGCTTAAGTTATTTAACCCTTTTTATGTCGAGGAATATTTTAAACGAAATTGGTAAGTGGCTCTTGTCAACCAAATATGGAGGCTTTAGTTTGCCGAAATAGCCAACCAATCATTCCGAAGGACGACACACTTTTCTCCGTATTTTTATATGGTAGTTAAGAAATACTACAGAAGCGTGACATGACAATAATGCAATGATATAACAGTCGTTGGATTTACCATTGAATTAATTCCAGTTTTATTTTTTAAACTAAGAAGGTTATACATTTTGAAATAATTCACCTTAAAAATTATAGATGGCATGAAAAAGGAAAAGGGAAGGGGTTAATCTTAATATTTACAATTCCCCACATTTCGAAGAGCATTGCAACGATTATAATAACACAGTTCAAAATGTGGTCCAAATACAATACTTTACCCTAGTTAACACATAACGTTTTCGTAACTTTATTATAATGCTGTATAAATGTAGGCCTAATACTAAAGCGTTTTCTTAACAACATTTTAAAGACATTAAAATAACGTTATATCAGAACACCGAAATGTTCTATTAACGTTATATTTATGTAACATATATAACATTATGAAATAACATAAATAATCCCTACGTTGCTTCTTCATACACTACGTAAGTTTGCTTACAACCTCGTGGGCTTTAAGCCCACGAAGAAGCAACGTGATGATTTTCATCTAGACGATTTAGGCAAGCTACGCAAAAACACGATTTGGTTATTTTAAAGCCTGATAAAGGAAACGAAAAGGATTGCGTGGCCAAGATGGATGTTATCCTCAACGACGATACCAAATTTCGACGTATTGACATGGACCCAACTGAGACACAAGAACTCCAACTTCTCAACCTATTGCGAAGGTTAAAACGACAGGGTGCTATATCCGAAGACGAGTACAATAAGTGCTTCATGTCCGGCTCAGTGATCAGTCGCCCGTACGGTTTACCCAAGGTCCACAATAATGATGTCCCGCTCCGACCCATTATCAGCACCATTGGCTCATTCAACTGCAACTTCGGTAACTTTCTATCTAATTTATTTAAGGATTTTCACACTAACTGCTATACTTGCCGTGATTCTTTCACACAAGTAACTGAATTGTCCGATATTAACATTCCCAACAACCATATTATGACTAATATTGATGTTACATCTTTATTTACTAATGTTCCGCTGGTTATACTACGGATGTCATTTTAGATCTTATATATGTTGACAATTTAATTGATACCAATATTGAGGCAGCTGACATGCGTAAATTGATTGATTTAGCGTGTTGCTCTTATTTTTTGTTTGGTAATCAATTGTATAGACAGATTGATGGTGTGGCCATGGGGTCAGCACTTAGTGTTTGCTTTGCAAATATTTTCATGTGCCATCTCGAAAATGCTATTCCTGCTGATATTCATTTCCACTACTATAGGCGATTGATGATTCTTTAATTATATTACCCGAACAGGAGTTATCGAAACTTCTTAACGCCTGTAATGGGTTCCACCCTAATATTAAGTTTACTTCTGAGGTTGAGAATAATGGAAGAATTCCGTTTCTTGATATAAATATTTGTAGAGATGTTATTAGTGGCTTAGATACTAGTTTAATTACTTATATTCATAGGAAGGCCACCCACACCGGTCTTTATTGTAATTGGAAATCTTGGTCCCCTACCAAATATAAGATCGTATTATTAGAGCATTGCATTGCAGAGCTAGACGTATTTGTTCCACCGATGGTTTATTTTTCGTGGATGCCTATTGCGTAATGCTTACCCTTTAAAACAGTTTTATCTTAAAATCCCATATTATGGTAATCTGTCTACCTCAATTGCGCAATCTCTCACTAATATTTTTGATATTTTTTGCCCCAATTCTAAATCACGCATTTATTTTAAATGTTGTAAAATTGGTTCCTTCTATCAGATTAAAGACATACTTCCTATGCTTATGAATAGTGGCTCCATATACCACATAGCTTGTGGTAAAATTGATTGCGATGATTCTTATACCGGATAATCGAAGCTTCGACTTAGTGATATATTTAGGAAGCATGTTATTGCTGACAAATTTAAAGAGTTTAGTTCTATCGATGTCCACTCTAAAACGGCGTTCCATAAACTTCCAGATGTTGATATTCTAAAAGTCCTGTACACTGGAAATGATTGGTATAAACGTCAGATATTAGAGTCCCTTTACATGAAGGATATGCAAGTTACACTTAATAGAAATGTTCAAAGTTATAATCTGCAGTTATATTAAGTAGCGTTTAATGCTATTAGCGGTCATGCCTCATTACATTTCACGCCAGGTTTAGAATTGTGTTAATTTGTTTTAGCTTGCTTTCTGCCTTGATAATGCAAGGTGTTTTCTTACGAAATATTGGCTTTAATACTTAATTCACGATGAATTTCAAACTCATCGCCATTTTCAGCGTTATACTGCACAATGAATATATATA
>JAODAI010132196.1:0-17021 GCA_027575025.1 Scotoplanes globosa | reverse complement strand
GCTAAAGATGTACCACAGGTGAAGACAAACTCTGATCTGTCTGTAGATGTAAATGAGCCAAGCCATGCTAAAGATGTACCACAGGTGAAGACAAACTCTGATTTGTCTGTAGATGTAAATGAGCCAAGCCATGCTAAAGATGTACCACATGTGAAGACAAACTCTGATATGTCTGTAGATGTAAATGAGCCAAGCCATGCTAAAGATGTACCACAGGTGAAGACAAACTCTGATCTGTCTATAGATGTAAATGAGCCAAGCCATGCTAAAGATGTACCACAGGTGAAGACAAACTCTGATCTGTCTGTAGATGTAAATGAGCCAAGCCATGCTAAAGATGTGCCACAGGTGAAGACAAACTCTGATCTGTCTGTGGATGTAAATGAGCCAAGCCATGCTAAAGATGTACCACAGGTGAAGACAAACTCTGATCTGTCTGTAGATGTAAATGTGTGTCCAGGAGCTGGGATAGCGGAAAGCACACAATTCAAAGGGCAGGTCGATCAAAAGACCAATCATCAAGATTATAGAGAAGTCAATCAAACTTCTGAAAAGGAAGAAGAGATGAAGAGACATCCTGTTGTGTCAACCAGTGACGATGAACATTCTAAAGAGAAGAATAATGTCACAAAACAAGAAGTCTTCACAAAAAGTAGATCTCATTCTATTCTGTCTGGAGTTGATACAGCATCATGTTTCAAAGGAACAACAGAACATAGCGCACCACAAGTCGATAAAACTGAATTGTCATTTCAGAAGGCAACTACAGTATCAACAGAGAAAGTTATTACCCCACCTCTTTCTAACCTTGCACTACCTGACGGTGATAACATATTTGAAAAGTTTTCAGCCAAGAGAATGCAAATGACATTAGGAAAACATGATGCTTTTGTGCTCAACACAAAAGGACAGGATTACACAGGGCAGGACAGGATTACACAGGGAAATGAACCCCATCAACAGATTGGGGTACAAGACACTGAGCACAAGAAGGAAAACATTTTTATTGAGACCAATCCAGCACCATGTCAAGTGGTTGAAAAGCTTAAAGATATTGTAATGGCAAGAAAACAGTCCAAAACAAGGTCTAATGTTCCTGAAATATGTGAAGATAAGATTACAACGGGAAATGAACCCCATCAACATATTGGGGTACAAGACATCGAGCACAAGAAGGAAAACGTTTTTAATGACACCAATCCGACACCGCAGCATATGGATGAAAAGCTTAAAGTTATTGTAAAGACAAGAAAACAGTCCAGAACAAGGTCCAATGTTCCTGAAACATACACAAGTCTCAGAAGAGTAACACGCTCAGAGAGAGGAAGACTGGGTCAAGAACCAAATTTCTTAATTGAGGAGATCGAAACAAGTAACAGCCCATCTTCTGATTCTAGTGGAAAGACTAACACTCCAGCAGATCAAAGTGAAACAGATTTAGGAGTTGATAGACCATCATATCAAAACCAGCATTTGTCAACTGTCAATAAAGGCGTTGACTTGGAGGAAAACAGTCAAGTTAAAGATGTGGATGATAACCTCCCTGTGGAATGTGAAACAAAAGGTATTTGTCTCTCTTCTCCAAAGACTTTAAAACAAAAAAAAATACTTGGAGATATAATTGAACCTCAACCTCATATTTCAAATACAACCAAAAACATTTGTTCTTTAGATAATGATGTAACACAGCTGTCAAAGTCCACAAATATGACTAACCATGTTGATATAGATGTGAATGAAGAGCCTGCTAAAGTAATAGCATCTTCTCAAAAACAAAGCCATGAACAGTATACCGAATCCAGGGAGAAGAGTGACGATGACGATTGCAGAAATATATTTTCAATATTTGGACCAGCAATAACAAAAAAGACCAGCTTGAAATCTTTTTCTGTATACAAAAGTGACCAGGTCGTTGAAACGGACAAGAATGGAGCTCGGTCTACCCAAATGTTGTCAAATGATAACACTGTAGGTACATCGCATCTGACTATAAGTTCAGCAGGAAAATCACTGTCAACATCAAATGCAGAAAAAGACCGGAGAAACATATTCCACATTTTTAAGAATAATGGCAATTCTGCTATTGTTACTAATAGTGGCCAAATGACTGCATTGGATGATACCACATTATTACAGTCAAATCCAGTATCAGTTAACGATAAAGCACCACCACCATCTTCTGCATATCCAGTAACAAGCAAAGCTAAATCCAAATCAAATGAAGATAATTCTGTCAGCGTTACATTAAAAACATTATCTTCTGCACATCCATCATTGGTTGGAGACAATGTGACATATATAAGAGATGAAGACAAATCAGAAAATGTTGGAGTTAAATCAGTATCACAGTGTTCTACAAATCCTGTATCAATTGATGGCAAACTTCAACCACAGATATGTGAAGATAAATCAGAGACTGTTGCAGTAAAAGTATTACCAGCTTCTGGACATCCAGTATCAGTTGACGGTAACGTGATGTCCCAAGATGAAGACAAATCAGAAAGTGTAGAATTTCCAGAAATGTCACTGTCTCTTGTAGATACAGTTCCAGTTAATGGAAAAGTTAATTCCCAAATATGTGAAGGTAAATCAGAAAGCTTTGCAGTAAAAGCATTGTCATCTCCTGGACATCCAGTATTGGTTGAAGGTAACGTGATATCCCAAGATGACGACAGATCAGAAAGCATGGAAGTTACAGCAATATCACAGTTTACTGCAGATCCAGTGTCAGTTGATGATAAAATTGATTTCAAAATGTCTGAAAACAAATCTGAAAGCATTGCAATAAAAGTATTACCAGCTTCTGCACATCCAGTATCGGTTGAATGTAACGTGATATCCCAAACAAATGAAGACAAATCAGAAAGTGTAGAAGTTACAGTAATATCACAATTTACTGCAGACTCAGTATCATTTGATAGGAAAATTGATACCAAAATATCTCAAGACAAATCTGAAAGTGTTGCAGTAAAAATATTACCAGCTTCTGCACATCCAGTATCGGTTGAAGGTAACGTGATATCCCCAGATGAAGACAAATCAGAGAGTGTAGAAGTTACAGCAATATCACAGTTTACTGCAGATCCAGTATCAGTTGATGATAAAATTGATTTCAAAATATCTGAAGATACGTCGGAGAGCGGTGGAGCAAAAGTATTGCTATCTTCTGGACATCCAGTATTGGTTGAAAGTAGCGTCATTTCCAAGAAAGATGAAGACAAATCAGAAAGTGCAGAAGTTACGGAAATATCACAGTTTACTGCAGACTCGGTATCACTTGATTGCAAAATTGATTCCAAAATATGTGAAGATAAATCGGAGAGCGTTGCAGTAAAAGTATTACCAGCTTCTGCACATTCAGTATCGGTTGAATGTAACGTGATATCCCAAGATGAAGACAAATCAGAAAGTGTAGAAGTTACAGAAATATCACTGTCTCTTGCAGATCCAGTATCAGTTGATGGAAAAGTTAATTACAAAATATGTGAAGATAAATCAGAAAGCATTGCAGTAAAAGCATTGTCATCTCTTGGACATTCAGTATCGGTTGAAAACGGCGTGATATCCCCAGATGAAGACAAATCAGAATGTGTAGAAGTTACGGAGATATCACAGTTTACTGCAGACTCCGTATCAGTTGATGGCAAAGTTGATACCAAAATATCTGAAAATAAGTCGGAGAGTATTGCAGTAAAAGTATTGCCAGCTTCTGGACATCCAGTATCAGTTGAAGACAGCGTGATATCCCAAACAAATGAAGACAAATCACAAAGTGTAGAAGTTACAGCAATATCACAGTTTACTGCAGATCCAGTATCATTTGATGACAAAATTAATTCCGAAATAAGTGAAGATAAATCAGAAAGTGTTGCAGTAAAAGCATTGTCATCTTCTGTACATCCAGTATCAGTTGAAGACAGTGTGATATCCAAGAAAGATGAGAATAAATCACAAAGTATAGAACATTCAGAAATATCCCAGTTTACTGCAGATCCAGCATCAGTTGAATGTAATGCGATATCCCAAAGTGATGAAGATAAATCAGAAAACGAGGAAGTAATCGCGTTGTCACGGTATTCTATGCATCCAGTATCGGTTGAAGATAAACTGACGTCCAACTTATATGAAGACAAATCAGAGAATGTTGGAGTTAAAGCAATATCAAAGTTTCCTGCAGATCCAGTATCAATTGACGGCAAAGTTGATTCAATAATATCTGAGGATTACTCAGAAAATGTTGAAGTCAAAGCATTGCCATCTGCTGGACATACAGTATCAGTTGAACACAAATTGATATCTAAAAGTGATGGAGTTAAAGCAGTATCACAGTCTTCAGTACATCCACTATCAATTGAAAGCAAAGTTAACTGCAAAAGAGGGGAAGCTAAAGCAGAAATTTTTGACGCAAACAAATTACCCAAAATCCCTATTCACTTAGAAGATATAACTATTGAAGACAATATAGGGATGGTTAATGCCAATTCCTTAGAAGAAGCTGTATGTCCGAAGAGAGCTATAGAAAGTGGTGTTAAGTTATTACTTGGAGGAGGTGAGACTCTGCTGAATGTAGAGTTAGATGAGACTAAGAAAGATACACCAGTTAATAAACCTCAGTTGGTTACAATGCCCGCAATTGATGAGGAAGCTATGACAAAACAAGTAAATGATGGGAAAGGGGACATTAGATATACACCGTCAAAATCTGGAAAATGTTCTAGCAGCCAAGATGAGAGTAATAATATGACTGATTTGAAAGATTCACCATTATCCCAGCCTCCAATCTTAGTGCCTTTCTACAATGACTTAGATGAAACAGTTGAAAGCACCGATGAAGCTGCCTGTATGCCAGTTATTGTCTCCTTTGGCAGCATGGAACCTAATACCAGCAGTCCCCGTGTTATGGATTGTGATGTTCCAGTTACCAATTGCAATGCTAAAGAAAAGAGAATGAATGTACTAGTACCTTCCAGTGAAGAGATAGCTACATCAAGCATATTTAAGACTGTAGATAAAGACCATTCAAAATCTATTGAGTTTATAAAGGATCCTGTATTACCTCCAAGTGAAAAGATAGCTAAGTCAACTATTTCTGAGATTGTAGATAAAGACTATCAGACACGCATTGTGAGTACGAAGAATCCTTTATTACCTTCAAGTGAAGAGATAGTCAGGTCAACTCCAAGTGAAAAGATGGCTACATCAACTATATCTGAGACCATAAATGAAGAGCATCCGACATCTACTGAATGTATAAAAGATCCTTTATTACCTCCAAGTGATGAGATAGCTACATCAACTATATCTAAGACGGTAGATAAAGACTACACACCTACTGAAAGTATGGAAGATTATGTATTACCTCCAAGTGAAGATGCGTCAATCATATATAAGACTATAAATGAAGACCACCGGACACATTCTTTATATATGGAATATCAGAATCACCAAGAAGAGTCACTTAGGGAAGCTGAGCTGGATGATGATCTGCCTAAAGTTTCATCCAATCCAGACACAGAAGATGTTATGATAGACGATAATTTACAAGTTCCAGATACTGACATCATTGATGGAATTTCATTTGTATCGTTTACCTCAAGAGAAGACTTAAAGAAATTCACCAGCAGGCATGGCAAGAAATCGAGTAAAAGGAAAACTCCACTGTTTATGCGAAAAAAAAAATCAAAAAGAATGCAAAACGTTTATGAACACAGCATATTTCCTAAAATGCCAAAGCTCTCTTCACAGCAACTAATGCTTGAGCAATATCAGAAAACATTTCTGGAAGAATTGAAACAAATAAATTCCTGTGAAGTTTTGCATCCAGCTCTCCTGAGACGAGGAGTTAGTATTAAAAAAACGTTGGATTATGGACTACCCTTGCTCATTGACTTGGAACGCCTGGATATACAGATTGGTAGTGAAGAACCTGTTTCAGACAAATCAAACCTGAAAAAGTGCAGTACTGACGTGGCATCAACATCAGTGGCATCAACATCAGTGGCATCAATATCCGTGGCATCAACATCAGTGGCATCAACATCCGTGGCATCAACATCCGTGGCATCAACATCAGTGGCATCAACATCCGTGGCATCAACATCCGTGGCATCAACATCCGTGGCATCAACATCCGTGGCATCAACATCATCCTCGGAGACGATTACCATGCAAGGTGAAATTGATGATAATGAAGAGAATATTTCAACATCATCAGTACTGACACATGGCTCTTCATCTAAGATAATGCCACAACCTTCAGACGCTGATACACCTTTGTCCAAGATGTCAAATGTTTTGACTGTAAGTGAAGAGGTGGTAAACAATAATGCAATCTTTAAACCCTATGAAACATCGGGTAGTTCTCTGGCCTCTGCTTTCAGTAGCTCCATGCTCGACAGTTATCTTCAAGCAGTAGAACATACTTCAACGGGAAACCCTGTTGTGAAGAAAACCAGAACGGTCGCGAATATGCCTGTTAAAAGTAGTAAGCACAATGACCGGCTGAACCATATGATTAAAAAGATTTCATTTGATGCCCTTATTAAAGGGAGGATGAATCATGCTCCTGATCAGGCTCACAAAGAACCAGTTGTTAAGCAAAAGAGCCAATCGCCGGTGAAGAATGTTGTTAATCATAAAAAGAAGAAAAAAAAGAAAAATAAACAATCCAAAGATAAAAAACAATCGAAAGATAAAAACGTGGTGGCTTTAGACCATGACAAGAAAATAATTGAAATGTCAATCTTAAAGAAGGATATACCTGGACAAGTAGGCACCCTTCCCAGCGTTAGTTTGCCTCCATCCGTAGCCTATTCCAAGTCTGATGTGGAACGTAACCAGCTGTTATCAAGAAAGGAGGCTGAAGATACTGTTGCGGCGAAATCAGTTATGCATAAACGGTCATTTCTAGACAGGCTTGTTTCTAATGTAAGGAAAGCAACCATTGCAGAGAATAAGATTTCTGAACCAGATGTACATAAAGGTGACATTTCATCAAATAAAAAATCTGATAATTTGACAATTAGCAACAAGATGCCTGTTTTACCCCAAAAGTGTGAACCCAAGAAGAGGGTTCTTAGTAATGGTACTAATGATGCACACAAATCCGAAGAGAATTATTTCAAACTGAAGATTGTAGCTAATAAAGTAATTAGTGAAGCGGAGTCCAACTGTGGTTCTTCATCCAGAGGATTTCTACAACTGAGACAACCAGACAGGCAGGGTATGCAGCAGAAATTGCAGAGGCTTTCAAAAATTGGGAGCCGTGAATCAAATGTGAGAGTGCAACAAGAGGAAAATAAAGATATATCAGCTATACCACGATTGTATAAAGACCTTCCTGGAAGTAAGAATAGATGTGGCAATGATTTTTGTCGACTGGGTTGTGTATGTCAAAGCCTGAAATACAGTCGCAGCGATACCGAAGTTGTGCATTGCGGTAAAGCTGAGTGTATGATTAGTTGCAATTGTTCATCATTACCGAGTGCTAGACTCCTGAGATCACGAAAGAGACCATCAGTATTTCAGCAGGATTGTATGGTATTCTATGATGAAACAGGATTAATGTTAAGTGATGTTGTGAAGAAACCTCGGTTACATCCAGGAGCACCTCCCGCAAGTAGTGAACACGATGTCATTTCTCCTACAACTTGTGAATCAGTTGATCCACCAATCCCAGCCAAAGAGAAGGAAGATACACGGACGAAAGAAAGAGATGAAAAGGATACAGCTTCTGAGCAATTCAATAGGGACCATGGTTTTGCAAGGGGTAGAGTATATGTTGCGAAGCATGTGACTGATACGGTCAAACAAATGAGATTGAAAAGTGAAAAAGACAGAAGTCAGTATGCAACAGAATTCCGCTCCAACCTAAAGAGTAATAGTGACGACAGTAGCACCTCGCCTGATGTGATACCACCCTTCCGGTTAGTCAAAGCAGGTGCTGGGTATATTGTGAAGCAATCTTCAACCAACGCAACCACAGCTTATGGGATCCCTGACAAAATTGCTACCGATACATGGGCTACAGCTGGCTCCACAAGTAGAAGTAAAATAAACAGTGATATTCTGAATAAGATGGACAAAACATTGTCAAAAGATGTATCAGTAGTGAACAATGCGACAGCAGATTTGCGTAATACAGTCGGTATGGAGGCTGATGGTACGACTAATGACCGCATTGCAACTAAAAATATAATTTCTGTAGCAGGAAAGTCTAAGACACCCCAGCATAATGTGATTCCTTCGGAAGTGACACGTCCTATTGACTTGTCAAATGCAACAGAAGAGCAAGTTGGAAATCAACATAGTCTCGTTCATTTTGACAAAGGTATTTCTGGTATTGCTAATTTTGCACATAATGCCACCTCAAAACAGACACTGCAGAATAATTCAGTTAAACTTGCACCATCCAAGCAAACAAGCTTAGTCTTGAAAGGAACTACTCCAGGAATGAATGTACCAGATCAAAATGAGAAAGAGATTTTGCCTTTGACTAAAACATCAACTCCAGTCCCTGTTCCAATGGTATTAATGCAACCACACACCAAACTTGCAGCAGCTATTAATACCTCCGAGGCCATCCATGCTCAGAAAGGGGGAAACTGTCAAGCACTAATTGTACAGGTTGCCGGGAAGCCGCCTATGTTGTTGCTTCCAGTCAAATCATCAACTCAAGATGGAATTAAGTCAACTCCTGGATATGTGTTAGTACCCGTTTCAGGGCAGTCTAACATAGTCCAAGCCGCAGCTAAGACCCTGCAGGAACATAGTGTGTTGGTACCCGTTTTAGGGCAGTCTAACATAGTCAAAGCCGCAGCTAAGACCCTGCAGGAACATAGTGTGTTGGTACCCGTTTCAGGGCAGTCTAACATAGTTAAAGCCGCAGCTAAGACCCTGCAGCAACAGAGAGAATCTGAATCAAAAGAAGTTGGCCATCTATCTATTCTGAAGCCGAAAGTAGGTCCATCATGCAGTACATCAACAGCCAGACTTAATACTTGGTCTGGATCTTCTACAGTGACTGTGGCACAAAAACTACAGGAACGTCGACAAGTTGTTAAAATAGCACTTGTAGGAAATAGAACCTCACTGCTGAAGACATCAACTAATAGTTTTGATTTGGAGTTTGGAATTCCTTCCGCAGGGAAAAATGTAATCCCATTATGTTATTTAGCTGGGTATGCCGCCAGTGTGTCACGTTCACGGTTGTCACCCTTTCCATTTCAACATCGGGAAAGCATTTTTCTCCCAAATACACATAAGCACAACCCAAACAAGGCTTTCCACCTACTTATTGATATCAAGTCATTGGTTAACTGGAAACGTAATTACAAAGATTTAATTCAACCTATCTGTAAAATGGCCTCAAACATTACCTTTTCGAAGTCTGAAGTTCATGGCATGTACAAGCTCATTAGAAATGGGTTCAAGAGAGAATCTCAAAAGTCTCGCTCCATCAACGTATCTCGAAAGGTGGCTGCCAATTGTTCATCTAGGATGCGAATTATCGGCCTCCTGCTATCAGAAATACATATTCATCAAGTAGCAATCGTAGCTTTGGCCAAGTCAAACCCAACTAATCCAATGGGTTTTCCCCGTGATGTGTCAAGTCAACAGTTGTCAACTAGAAGTGGTGATAGCTTGTCTGTTGAAGACGTTACACATACTGTTGGTGTACTGTCCTCCTATGCAGTAAAAAGAAAGAATGAATCAGTGGAAAAAATGAAAACCCCTAAGAAGAGATGTTTGCAGGTTATCTCAAACAGGAGAAACCTGAGTGGAGAGTCCTCGCTCTTGTCTTCATCTTGTACTACAGGAGCTGCAGTATCATGTGCCGCATCATCTACATCACAGTTACCACACCTCACCAACAATGACAATCAAATTAATGACAATCGTCAAACTCCAGAAGACAATGTTAGTTTACAGGACAACACACAGTTCACCTCTGATGCGATGTATAAAGAATTAAAGAAGTCAACTGCCAAGTCTTTCAGTATCAAAACCACTGTTGATAAATATGATGACAAGAAAGACCCACCCCTGTTGAGCAAGAAAGAAGAACCTACTAAGAAGATGACAATTGTTGAAAAGATCCAACTTCAGCCTGTCCCTGAAGACGTAATAGATTTAGAGAGTGACTCGTCCGATACAATTAGAGATGACGTTAGTACACAATGTAAAATTATTGCTGTCTCTGAAAGAATGCCAGCACAGCTGGAGAATATTGTGATAGTTGTAGACGGCGACATAGAATTACCAGAGAGGACAGGAAGTACAGGATGCAATGATGTGGCTGCTGATAATGAGGAAACTAACAACAGCTGTGTAAATCATGTAAATGTCAACTCAATAAAGAATGTTGATGGAGGGAGTGACCCTGTGCCAACTAACCAATGTGATGTGTTAACAAGTAATATATCTGTCCACGGGTCACACAATAAGACAACAGTCAAAGCAAAGCCTGATCATAATCAAACAACAGTATCAGTGGATATTGCACAAAACAAAAACAATAGTTACAAAAGTCAGGTGAAAGAAAAAGATACGCCTCTGAATGATCATGTAGAAGCTGTAGATCTAAATGACATTAATATCGATGCGGTTGGACAGAAGACTCAGGAAATGGATAATAAAACCTGTTCAGATAAAACTACAGGAACTACATGTTCGTCTCCATCTATTATGAAAGACACATTTCGATCTCTAGATACATTGGTGGCAAATCTGTCAAACCGCATGTCTGAATCAACTACTCCAGAGAAACCAGTTGAAATACAGCAAGAGACCTGTCCCTTTAAAGAAGATGATAATTGGAGTAGTTCCGCTGAATCATCGTCTGAAGCAGAATATATTGAGACTGAAGAAGACGTGGTAGAATTAAAGAGGGTGATGAAGCCTTGGTTTGCTGGAGCAAATGAAGGCTGCCTGTATGTAAGTGATTTGATTGAACAGGCTTTCAAAGGTAACCATCTCTTCACTTCAAAATGGCCCGAAGGATATTTGGATGAGAAGCGTTGGGCTGAAGGCATACCGCCGTCAAAGAAAATGTATAGCACCTCATTCTTAGAGGATGCCTTGCCGTTAAAACAAATGACATGGTCAATTAAGGCCAATAAAAAGAAAGTTGAGTTTCTGTCTCTGAACCAGATGTCTGTTGTATTAAAGGAAAGATCGGATGAACGACTACTAGCCAAGAAAAGAATGAGACATTCTCTTACATCTGCCAAGAAGCTTGCATTGAGAAGCCTTGCTCTGTCTCAACGTCTTCCAGAAAGAGATAAAGTTAATTCCTTGGAGTACCCTGTCCTGGGCAAACAACTATCAGTTGATACCAACATAAATGTGACAGGAGTGGATGACAAATATTACTCATCAGATGATAGTTTCTACTCTGATTCCAGTTACGAGGAAGAACTGGAAAACAAGAATAGTAACCCGCTGAAGCTGGACGAGATGCCGTACCAACAAACAAACACAGATTCTGGTGACAGTAACTCGGATTCTTCAGAACTACTAAGTGATAATGCTTCAGAAAAGGATGAACCAACTGGCACAGCTAATGAAGGAAGAATATCTGTTACTGCATCCAAACCAATAGTTGATGATAAAGAGGAATCTGGCACAGCTAATGATGGAAGAACATCTGTTACTGCATCCAAACCAATGGTTGATGATCAAGAGGAATCTGGCACATCTAATGAAGGAAGAACATCTGTTACTGCATCCAAACCAACGGTTGATGATAAAGAGGAATCTGGCACAGCTAATGAAGGAAGAACATCTGTTACTGCATCCAAACCAACGGTTGATGATAATGAGGGATCTGGCACAGCTAATGAAGAAAGAACATCTGTTACTGCATCCAAACCAACGGTTGATGATAAAGAGAAATCTGATAGTGACCTAGATATAGAAACATTCTCAGATTCCAGTAATCCAGCAACGTCTCTATTACAGAATGAGAATGAAAAGGTTTCAGCTGTAACAAAAAGTTCACCGACAAGTACCAAATTACCCAGCGCAGAAAGACAGTCCGACACGTCCACTGGTGCTGGCTCCACAAAGAGGAAAAGAATTCCAAAACAGCTACTGAGAAAGACGGAAAGTATTCGTCTGACTGCTGCAACTACTAGCAAGAAGGACAAGTGGAGTGTTGTAAATGCGGTAAGTTACATCATTTCAGGTTATAAAATATAATTAACCATGTATTTGTGGTGGCACACGAATTGCAGTCGTTTTTCGCGAGGCCTGATTCCGAGTAATTGGCCGAAGTATGGTAAAAACTCCACATTTAACACATTTGAGATTCTGTTGCCAGAAGAAAATATATCTCTTTTCTTTCACCTCCCCCAAAATTGCATTTTGGAAAGTGTATCAATTTTATTATTAAAATTCAAAGGAAAATAGGTTGTAACCTTATTTTTGCCACAAGTCCTGCAAAACACAGAAAATATTTTGACTGTTTTTGTCATGGTTTTCCTAATAATTTATGGTGGCTTACTTCGCTTGTTCTTTGTTGAAATACTGCATATACTTAAATAATAACTTTGCTTTTTATTTTCTAATAAAATGGAGTACCTTCATTGAGTTTAGTTATTATGTAGCAAATAAGCAAAGCATTTGTACAATAAATAAAGTATTTTTTGTTGCACTATTACTTTACGGGCAGATTTGTCCTCTTTCCGAATTTGGAAGTAGCAACTTTCAAAATTCCATAACTTTGACAGTGCCAAAGTGGTATAATTATAAGAAAAAATTCAACTGTTTTTAAAAAGAAAAATGCCTATCAATCTCTCTCTCTCTACCTCATGAATCCCTAACAAGGGGTGACAATGAAAATGTTAACTGATAGCTGCATCATTGGCCAAAATCCACCACCTCCCTTTCTCCATCCCCACCAGTTCTCCTAAAACCCCTATCAACACAGTCCTTCTATCTCAACCGAGGTCTCCCCCTACCGCTTCTACCAACATACACCTGTGACATCGCCACATCGGCAGTCACCCACCATCCATCCATACAACATGCCCAGCCCACCTCATGCGCCCCCTTATCACCCTCTCTGTGTAAGACTCCTAGTCATCCCAATCTACCTCAGGATATCAACCAACCTACTCATTTTCACCCGCTTAACAATCCTTATCATCCAATTATTTTTGGTAATTTGGAGTCTCTGCTGCTGAACACCAGACAGTGCCACTGTCTCTATCCCACAAATACATGCTGGAATAACACATGTAGCCAAAACTTTCCCTTTTAATTTCTTTGAAGTATGCTTATCTGACATCCCCTCTATATTTATCCAGGCCAGAGCCCCTGACTGTATCCGCCCATCCTCAGAAATCATTTCCCCCCAGATATACAAAACTATCCCTCTGCGTAATACCTTTGCCTGCAAGGGTTATATCCAGGGTCACCCATGCCCACTGATAGCACCTTCTGTCTTATCCAGACTCATATGTAACCCATTTCTCTCAAATAAATCCTTACATTCTACCAGAACCTCCTGCAACTCCTGCTAACTGTCCATAACGACTGCTAGGTCGTCGGCATATCTTTTTCAGTACATTCCATGTGCTGACTGACTGACTTTCCTGCTAATCAATCACCTCCATTACCAAAATGAAAATAATTGCATTACCCTGCCTGAGCTCAATATTAGCCCAAAACTCTTCTGGCACCCCCAATCCAACCAAAACCCTACCCCTACTACCTTCATAGAGGTCCTCCACCATCCTGACTTCCGCTTCAGGAACACCCATCCACCTCAACGTGTTGACATACCTAATTCCCTGGGAACCGTATCATAGGCCTTCTCCAAATCTACAAAATCCAAAACCATACTCTTTCACCTCCAGCCTCATTTCCACCAGCTTCCTACGTGAGAACAGCCCATCACTATTCCCCCTTCCCCGGTCCCTGCTGTTCCTCCCCGGTCTCCGTAATTATTATTACGGAGTAAGTATTCTATTTAAAATCCTTTCCAGAAGTTTAGAAACCTGTCCCAACAGTGTGCTACCCAGGTACATTTCTGGGTCATGAACATCGATGAGTAAGAATATAAAGGATTTGACAAAAATGACCATGTGAAGGGTTTTGCGTGCCGCCACACATATATATGTGATGCACCAGGGAAGGTATTATGTCGGCCCAGCATATGTCATATTAAGATATTAGTTTAAAAAGAGGAGACTCTTGGCTTTATTTTGATCCAAAAATCAAGAAAATATTATTTTTCCAAACTACTGATTATATCTTGATGGTGTTGGTCATATTCCATTGTATTGTGCAAGTGATCTATTTTTGTTGAAAAACTCTTCTATATCAAAATAAAGAATGCTGACATAATACCTGATCTGCTGTGGTGCATCACCTATAATGTGTAGATTGTTTTACAGAGATTGTATGTATATATAACTATAACCAAATGACATATCCAGCATGCTTTAACCAACATGTATACTATTGATAGGGCAACCACCTACAAGTCTATTGATCCATGTTAGCGTGAATATGATATCGCTGCAAGTTGGCATCATACAAAGTGTTTTATCAATACTATCCATATACTTTACGCTGCTTTTGTGGTGGCAGGTCACACATATGTGTAACTGTTATGGCATGCAAGGCTTTTGACTGGCTTATATCATCTTGTTAAAATAGGGCAAACTTTCCAGTGTCTGTAACTGGTATATCAAAGACTTTTCAGGGCTCGACTTGAGGCCAAATTACTGCCCAGAAGGGCCAGTGACTTATACAATATACTGGCCCCATTTAAATTGTACCGGCCCGAACACAGCATCATGATCAATATAACTTTAGTGTCTGATCCAGACAGTATGATTTTACAAGTGTAGGCTACAGACCTGCACATTTTTGACCGATTCCGTAGGTAGTGCATAATAACAGTGTGCTGCGTAATTTGCGAGTGGATAGGCCTTCTCCTAATAGGCTGCTAAACTGAGAACTGTTTGGTGATCTAGTTTTGCATTGACATGTTTGCAACAATTTTGTGGCGGAATAATATATTTATAGGGTTGATTCATCATCAGATGATCAGCTTAGTTAGATTTGAAAATTGTTCAAATTGTTTGAAAACGTTACTAGTGACAATGACATTTAACTATCCCGAACCAAATGTTACTGGATGCGGGCCAGCGGGATAGTGGGTTAGTCGAGCCCTGCTTTTGCTGGCTCATATTGTTTTGTTAAAACAGAGGCATGATATTAATCAAGTAATCATTTGCACTGTTATAAATAGATCAATGTTAATTATTATAGTGTTTGAATAATGCTCATTGTTTTATATTTTTACAGAAGAACAAGATGCCAGATATTCCACCAAGAAAATCTAAGAAACACAAGAAGAAGGTGAGAATTGTAGTCAAATGGATGATATACTGACAACAAATAGGGGCAAAATAATGCAAAGCTGTGAAATTCCTTGAATCGTACTTAAAGATGCCGTGATACTGTACTGCTGTGCAATGACGGAGGAAGCAAGTGACATAATATTGATTCTGAGATCATCCCCAAAAACATGTTACAGGCGTTCTGCATCTGAAAGTAGTTCGGAGGTGGCCGGAATCACCTTACTCTTGCAGCAATCGTCCTTACGCCATCTCGCCATCTCAACCTGTTTGGAGTATCTTCCTTCCTTAGCCCAACCTTCCTCAGCTCTTCCACCACCTGTGCATCTCCCTCAGTCACTCTATCGTATCACTTGTCAGAACCAGGTCATCCGCATATAGCATCTCGCTCAACAGTCCATTTCTTGCATCCTCTGTAATCATGTCAACCACGACTGCAAACACCAATGGTGATAACACAGATCCTTGATGTACACCAACTGTCACTCCAAACTGCCCTGATAACTCTGATCCAACTCTGACTTGTGTCTTTGCGCCTTTATACAAACTCATCTCTGCCTTTACCAAGGCCTCTGAGTTTGTATAAAGGCGCAAAGACACAAGTCAGAGTAGGAGACAAAAAGAATATTATATAACCGCCACTTGATTCAAGGTCATTTGTGGTCTCTATTGGCCAAAAACTGAATTTCATTGAGGAGCACTAACTCTACGTTGGTTGAACTCGATGCCTTATTGTTTTATGTGTTAGGTCTGTAGGAGACAAAATTAATAATATATAACCATAACTTGATTCAAGGTCATTTGTGGTCTCTAGAGGCCTAGAAACTGATTTTCATTGAGGTGCAATTTAACTTCACATTGGTTAATCTCCCATTGCCTTATAATTTTTGACAGGTTAGGTATGTGGGAGATAAAAATAATATTATATAACCGCAATTTGATTCAAGGTCACTTGTGGTCTTTGAAGCCACAATACTGTTTTTTGTTGTGGGGAGCAATAACTCCAAGTTAGTTAATCTCACTGTGTAATATTTTTGGGACCGGGTCAGGTCTTTTGGAGAAGAGAAAATATTATACAACCGCAACTTGATGCAAGGTCATTTGATGTCTCTAGAGGCCCAAAAGTGTTTATCTTTGGGAGCAATCTTTGGGGTGTTAATGAGTTTTGTGATCGTCTATGCCAAATGTATCGGGTGACCTGTGACCTTGATAGTGACCTTGAGAGACTTTTGGTGTCCTTGAGATTCAGCTTGACTAGACCAACAGCAAACTCAATTGCATCACACTTCTCCTCCGATGTTCATAATTCCGGTTGTACAGGTTCTGTTTTTTCAGAAGTTCTCCTCTTGTTTTATTTATATGCCTATATGACTTGTTTTATTTATATGCCTATATATGTGTGTCACTAGTATTAAATTAAATTTCACTTGAATATAATATAATTTGATGTGTAATTACTGTTTTGATGCACGTAGCCCTATGAATGTATCATTTTGCATCATTATTACATATCTGTATATTTGTAGAAAGTGGATGGAATTAATGCAAAATGTTTATTTTGTCCCAACATTAGGTAAATTAATGTCATAATATATACTGCCTTTGAGGATGTAAATATTTAATATAATATCAACAGGCCTAATAAAT
>JAODAI010132085.1:0-11155 GCA_027575025.1 Scotoplanes globosa | reverse complement strand
AGGATCTATACCGACTGGTATTATACTGATCGCCGTCCACCGACTATCTAAACCGAGCCCCAATTCGTTTGGCGAGGAGCATCCATAATATTGGGACTTTCAAAGGGAGATGCAAAATGGTGTTATCTATTCCATCTGTGTAACTATTTTTTTTAGTAAATGGTAAAAAACTTTTCAGTAGTTTAAAATAAAAAATGTATCATCATACGATATGGTCGGGTGAAGGTAGCGCCTCCTTTACTTTTTTACTTTTTAAATTAATGTTGACGAATATTCTTTTGAAGACACATTTTAATTTTAAAGTTACCTAAAACACAAACCGTGTAATAGTTTGGCCTAAATACAATACATTCAGCTTTGATATAATTTAGGAGCAGTATATCCTAGTCATAATAACTAATTGTTAACATTTTGCAGACAAATATGGAAGGATGTAAGGGTGGCACCCCTCCTTTATTCACACTCCCCTTCGCTAGGTATGGTCATATCGGATACCAACAGCTGTTAGGAATTTATACTGCAATAATGCACTCTCAACATAAGATCCGAGTTTGAATGCCGATAATTGACCCATCGGAACATGTCATTACTGTCTCTGAAGATTTTTTTTGATTTTGTCAGTTGCCCAGGAGACCGATTATGCGATATTTCGACCCAAAGAGGGTTTATAGGTAGACTAATTCAGTATAATTCCGAAAATTTTAGGAGTTCGCCCCCCCCTTGAACATTTTTTAAAGTAATTTAGCATATTATATAGGGTCTATGCATTTTTTTTTCAAAATTTCAAAAAAAATATGTTCAAGGGAGGCGACACGCCTGGGTATGATGATGAGTCGGAAATTGAAAATACAGATATTGAGGTACAGGTGAAAATACGTACACGTTCGCGCTCGTTAACGCGTGTGGTAGAACGTATAGTATAAAGCAAATCACACGTTATAAGGATTCCTCTAAAAATATTACATTGCCAACACGTTACTTTCAAACATATGCAAAGGTGGATATAAACATCATATATATACATGCTATATACCAGGTGTAAGGTAATTGTATGCAATAATTGGATATAACAATATTTCCCTTTTTTATTTTGGGCAATTCCGACTCATTTTGTCAGAGCAGGTCACATATATGTATATATAAATGACTAATTTGGCATGAATATACTACTCCGTTTACTTGTTTATAATTGTACAGCAATGACGGACAACACCCACGACTTCTCCTCACTATACACTGTCACTTTTAAATTATACCACACACATGGTATATTTGATGACGTCACTCCGATGGACGGGAACTGCCAACATATAGCATTGGAGGTCATTGGGTTACCAGATCATGCACCAAGGGTATTTCCTACCGACACCGAATTAACAGGCACCGCGAACCACCTGCAATTGAATCAAAGCGCACCACTCCGTCAGACAATCGGACACTATTATACAGTTGCTGAAACCCTATCACACCCGATAGCCTAGTGAACAGACTAAAGCGTCGACAAGATATGATCCTGGCAATTGCATCAGCGTTTATATTTTCTGGGCAAAATATATTCTCTGGAAATTTGTCAGGAAAATCAACTCTTTCCAAACACTCGCTGTGACCACGTTGGTTTTGTTGGTGGGATGAAGTATTATGTCTATATGCCATGGCATGTGGCCGCCTAAGGAAAATAAATTTCTCTGTTGGTTGTTACTGGGATGAGCCTTGCAACTATCAAGTCACTATACTATACGTGTCATTTACTTATTTGGAAGTTGCAAATGCCGTTACTATTTTCTTTACGTCTGTGGTATTTCCTGGCATTTTGAGCTGGTTCATCATCGGGAGACGTCTACGACTTTTATATTTCTTATTTTCCATTTTGGCATTCATTGGCGTCTTGTTCATTGCACAAACGTCGTTTATTTTTGGGAACTGATGAGGATGTCGCACGTACTACAAATAGCGCCATTGGAATAGGTTTAACATTAATGGCCGCAATATCCGACGCAGCTGGTCTTGTCGTTGTTCGTAAACAGTCGCTTTTAAACATCCATGTAGTTACAATAATGATGGCTAACTCATTTGTTGTCATGGTAACAAATACAGTAGTTTGTACCACCTTTCACGAATGGTTATATTCGGCCGGGTGGGGTTTCCTTATTTCATAGCACAGTTATTACTGTATGCCGCCCTCGCTTCTGAGTCGGTAGTCTTAGTCAACATACTCTTGACGCTAGAAATTATTTTCATATTTGTATTGCAGTACGCCGTTTTACATATAGCGCCTTCTCTTTGGTCGACGGCAGGTGCCTTACTTATAATATCCGCCTGCATAGGAATTGTCACTAGGAGCACCACCAATTTGTGTCGCCAATGTAGTAACCGAGCCAACACAGATCGTAAAGGTAATGCGAATAATTCTGAGCCTCATCCAGAGTCAGATTTGGATTCGAGTCCAGTACGAACATTGACGACTTGCAATGAAGCGACAGCAAGGTTGCTAAATATGATGTTGTTCAATGTTACGTCATTATCAATTGAGTCAGTTGTGATACAAATATATACATAATATATTAGCTTTATAGTGACATGCAAATCAACTGCGTGGTGAGATCGTCGTGAAGTTATCGAAGTTTATGAACAACGTTCATGTCCATTATGTTCTGCAGACCTCCATTTTGAGAAAAACAACACCAAAAATAGGCAATTGCATTTTTGGGATAAAATCGAATTGCAACAATATTGCGAAAGTATAATTATTTCATTAGTTTTCCATATTCTAACTTACATCAATCAGAGTATTATATTAATAATTACTATTGTCACAATTACGAATCGTTCCCTTCTCGGTCATGTTTTAACTTGTCAGTAATATAATTGCTCATTATTTTACATAACAATGGGGGGGGGAGGCCGACATTGCACTTATTAACAGATCAGTGTCTAAATATATTCCCAATATAATGCACACTTTCAATTTATGCTTATGATGTTGCATTATATTGTAACACTTGCTTAGATCATTATATCAAAAGAGCCCAGTTAAGATAGGGCTAAAACGAAACTGGGCAACATAGGCCTATCCCTGCCTTGGTTTAAAAAAAAAAATATTTATTCAACTATACATCTTTCCTTACAAATATAACACAATTATGTTACATACTTCAACCATGCAATAATATGTATTAATAAACCTCAGATTAGCACGAGATATAAATCAAGCATTGTGATTGGTCAAAGGCCGGTTATTAATCTGATACAATAACCCTTTTTGTTTATTTATAACCCGTTTTGAGTGTTTGTATGTGTTGGTAATAATGATAATTGTCAAGCAACCAACATAAGCTACTATAGTGTATCGTCGACAGACTGAAGTAAGCAGACGATATAGTAGTATTACAGTAACGTTACAATAGTATTTGATATGCCCGCTATAGCCACCTAGCTACCACCCCACGCCAGCCGGGGTACACCTGTGGCGTTTGCAATAACGCGGCGAGATCACTGTTATTATGCGGACATGATGGTTCCAGATACACCAAAAGCACCCCTCCTCAGACCAGAATACGTCCCTACTAAATTGAGGAGTATTATTTAATTCGATTGCATTTAATTACCCCCGTTTTTATATAGTTAACACATGCACGCGAAACTGTGCTATTTGCGGGTGCTAGACAGTATAAATTAAATATTGTAATTGCAAACTATACATCGATGTCATTTAATCGAATTTAGCAGTATTTACAATATAAAAAGTCCTATGATTATAATGGATGCCACTGGTGATTGCCTGATTAAAGAGACCACGGCGACGAAAATTGGCTGTGAACATTAACATAGCTAACACAGAACCACGCCAATTGCACATACTTCATTTGTAAACAACTAGGCCTAATTCAACAATAACCAAGTAGTTCTAAATTAATGAATATAATTTCCACATATCAGGTACGTGTGTCCATTGTTTATATTTGTATATAATTTAAGCCTGAGAATAATATCTAAAACATGAGACAATGGCGAACAATATAGTATATTGTAGGTGTTTGTAAAGGATTCATGCCTGAAAAGAAAATTGAAAGTGAGAAAATGACGAACTTTATATGTATTTCTAAAAATATCATGATGGAAAATTAGCCGGACACCTTCCTGTATTTTTTTCGAAACTGTGCACTTCACGGGTGTTAAATAGTATTGGAAACAGGCAATTTAACTTTTGAGCAATGATTCGCGGTTGTTAGGAGAATAGGAAGATCAATCCCAAAAGGTCTGTTTTTGGATGTTTAGGGGCATTATCTCGTTGAAATTATCCCAAGTTTGTACGGTTTATGAATAGGAATAATGTATAGTTTAAGGAGTATTTATTGCCGAGATAATAGCCCGTCTGACATCATCACAGGGGCCCGTGAACCCTGGCCTATCGGCCTCGGTCCATTCAACGCATGTGATGACGTCATCCCGGTTATTATTCGGCAATAAAAACTCCTTAATATATACACATATTAACACATTAACACATTATTAACCCATTATAAATGTTTCGCTGGACACGGTGTATAGCAGGCCAAATGTTCAATAATTAGATTAACTTAATTATTTATCGATAAACCAAGTTTATCGATCGATAAACCAAGACTATATATCGATAAACCAAGTTTATCGGTCGATAAACTAAGATTATCGATCAATAAACAAAATCTAAGTTTTTCGACCGTAATACCAAGTTAGATTCGATAATCTTGATTTATCGATCGATAAACCTAGTTTATCAATCGGTAATCTTGGTTTACCAATCGATAATCCTGGTTTATTCGAACGATAATCTTGGTTTATCGATCGATAAACCTGGTGTCTTGATCGATAAACCAATGTAATGTAATTATTGAATAATTGGTTTGCCATAGCGGTGCCAATATTACCGATACGGGTATTCCAGGCAACGAGTTACACCTAACTTGCCGTGTATATTATCCCCATGATGTCGCGCACTTAACTAACAGCCCCAATGCCACAACCGTACGGTGTCTGAACCGTTGATTAGCCTGTAATTAATTTCAATTTTATACGTTCATGTATAGTAACCGGATACATCTACCGTATGACGGGTGAAACATTAATATTGGCTGACACAGTGTATACGGTCGATAGTTATAATAAGTCCAATAAATTTTCATGACGAAACGATATATTTATATCGTTTCACATAGAAACTGATTGCTTATTTTGCATTCGATTGATTGGATTACTCCGCCGTAGAGCATTCGTTTCTTGATCAGAAGATCGCCGACTATGCAGCACAGATTGCGATGGAGTCGTACGAAGTACATTAAAATGCTGGCTACGGTATTGATATACACAACGTGACACATGAGTACTGAGTTTGGTACATGGTGTAGATTGCAGGCGCGGATCCAGAGGGGGTCCGGGGGTCCGGACTCCCCCCCCCCTGCTCGGCGGTATTTTTTTAGATGCATTATATGTCAATGCAGTAAGGGATCCAGGGTTCCGGGGTCCGGACCTACCCCCCTGATCATGCTCAGTGGTGATTTTGAATGCGTTCCATATGCCGATATCATTATTACCATTTTTTCTTAGGTGCCAGGAAAACGCACTTCAGCGCATCACTTTTAAAATATCCTGAGCATGACCCCTTCACATAGTCTCCCCCGATTTCCCGCGTCTGGCAATCGCAGTTGCTACTTGTGCCTTAAATTTGCGATCACTTTTTGCAAACGTAGCCAGTTTAGATATATGAATGACTAATTATACAAAACATATTATCAGGATCGTACCCCCCCCCCCCTCAGGCGCGGATACAGGGGGTACGAATCCCCTGCTCGGAGTTTTTTTTTTTAATATGCCTAAATCTCAGTCTTAAATTATTATTATAACGCATATGATTTGGTTCGTAGGTGCCAGAAAAACGATTTCAGCCAACACTTTTTAAAAAATCTCCACATACCCTTCATCACACTCGTAATTCCCATGTGTATACTACGTTCAATTGACGTATAATATTTTTGCATACCTAACCAGTTTACATGTGTGGATGATTATGGAAAATATTTCACGTATGCCGGACCCATTGACTGTGGATGCATGCTGTCGATCACATGTGACCTTATCAATTGGCCTCAGGCGCGGATCCAGGGCGGTCCCTGTTATGATTTAACGTGAAAATTATTTGAAGTTTCGTTATTTCTTAAAGAGTTTGGGCTTGCAATAGTTTGGGTTTGCTTAAAGCCGGTATATTTAATTCCGAAATAGATAGTTACTGCATGTGTTTAATGTGGTGTTAAATGGTGTACGGTAGGTCAAATTTAAAGGGATTTTAAAGATTGTAGTTTATGGAGCAGAAAATTATCTATAAAATGCTGCAAACTAGAGTCAAATCGGCCATTCTGTTTTCAATATATTGAGGTTTGAAGTTTCCAGTTTTAAAACGCTCTTTAATTATAGAACGTCTTTATCAAGATTAAAGTGACAGGGTCCTTACAACTAAAAGTACATATAGCCTCATAAATGGCTTGTAAGTACGTTTTCTCGAAAAGTTCAAGTCCGATAACGTTTAAACTTGGTATGAATGTTGACCCCAATGCATACAATACTTGTGTTATTTTTGGTGGAGGTCAATTAAGAGTCATTTGAGGTCAAACACTGAACACATAGTTTTACTTTACAATCCCTTTAATTAGTATACTACAAACACATGTGCAGACTAATTAAATTTAAAGGGACGTAACCGTGTTGATCGTAGGCCTACTGTTAATTTGTGTTGTAACAAATTTGCCTGACGTCATCATTATACGATCTTCGTTCCCAAATTGTATTCTGCCATTTGACCAACCAGAACATTCGACATTATGACATTATCAGTCGTGCAGATAAATCGTATTATATGTCAATGTAATTTGAAGAGTCAGACCATACAACATTATGACGTCCACAATCGTTGGCAAATCGAATTATATCTCAATGCAATCTGAACAATCAGAACATTCAACTTGAAAGAGAATTAACCACTAAAAAAAAATTAGAAGCATAGTCAAGACGATCTCCCCCTTTAATGAATACTAGTTTCCATACTAATTTGTTTAAAAGGGTCACTTCAAGGACAATTCAAAACTATATTTTCACCGAGTGTCCATAACGATGGTTACCTGGTTGGAATTTAAATTATTTATTACTTAGTATTGCTAAGTCAACAGAGGAATTTCCTTCAGAGCTTGGCGCTGGACCATATGTGACCCGCCACATTAAAACTAGCCTGGACACGTGGCAAAATCGGCATATTTTTATATATTGTTATTCTTGTAGATGATTCACTTTTATATTTCACTTGGTACTAGTAAGTAGGCCTATTAATTTTGAGAGTCAAGTTATGATCATGCATTATGATCGTGTTCCGGTTCACTTTGAAAATAGTTGTTTCTTGGCATTTTTATAATTATTATTGTAGTAAGATCAACAGAAAATTCATCAGAAAATTCATCCAAACTTCACTAGTTTTAAAATTTGCAACTTTTCGGTCAATGCATTTCATATAATACCATCTAAAAATGCAATTATGGGTTTTTGTTTCACAGTTTTCATGATTTTTTTAGTTATTATTTATATAATGGTTATTATCTCAAACAGTGCATTGTTGACATATCCCTGTTTTTGATGTGATGGGTCACGTATCGCTGTCTCACATAGCATCTCACCCTCGGGAAATATCTCGTAACCCTGAACAGTCAAGCCACAAGGCAAAATATCTTAGGACTACCATTTTTAAAGTCCAGGAATAGAAAAAACATACATTTCTGCACAATATCAAATTATTCTAATATTTCGATAAAGGTAATCCGTTGTATATTCAGGAAGTGTATTGTTCTCAACTGGCATAATGCCATATAGATAATATGAGTTTTGTTGGAGTTACGTAATGATAATAATGATGGGCCAATATCATTTGGGTATGTAGGTATGTGTGTGTATATCCCTGATCGAGCTCCAGAGGAGCTGCTTCAGAAATATATTTTTACTAAAACCACGTAACCTTTGACCTCCACCAAAAATAGCACATGTCTTATATGCATTGGGGTCAACCTTCATGCCAAGTTTGAACAATATCTACATGCTATTTATCAGTCTATTTGTGTGCTTTAGTTGTAAGGACCATACGTCACAATAGTCTTGATAAAGACGTTTAAAAAAAATTGGCGTACTAAATTTGAAAAATTCAAACATCAATATATTGAGAACGGAATGTCCGCTTTGACTCTAGTTTGAAACATTTTGTAGATAATTTTCTGCTCTATAATATCAACTAAAATTATAAACAAACTTTACAATCCCTTTAATAGTATAATTTACCAAAAAAGTCAATTTTAACCCAACAAGCTTGACTTCTTAAAACGTTACCTACACCGTACCTGTTCGTAGGGCACACTACGTGCCAATAGTTTAATCATGTCCCTGGCTTTAATGATGATGAATGGATCCCAGGCTTTACGGGTCGTTGATACTTTCATGTTACCACCGATGAGGTCCAGCTCAGCCTTTAGGCCCTGTTGTAAAAGAACAAATTGTAGGACCATTAATTCACCATATTTGTATTTATGTAAAATTTAACTTTTGTAAAGCGCTTTGAGCTGTAACCTTCTGGACTTAAACAGGAAAAGCGCTATATAAATATTTAATATTATTATTATTATTATATGTGACAGGCGTGCTACAACGATATCAGCGTAAAGTATTTCTTTGGGAAATTGAGATTACGTTATTATGATTACTTTGGACATATGTGTGACCTGCCACCACCACAAAAGCACTGTAAAGTATTTTTGGGGGAAAATTGAGATTATGTAATATTATGATTCTATAGTTCATTAACTTTAAAATGGTATATATATATAATTTGTTATGGCTTGGGGTATTAGGTATTGGCTGAAAAATATCTTACCTGATGATGAACATTTATATTTGAGAAAAAATTATGGTCTAAATGTAAAACACAATAATTAGTCATTATCTACAATAAGAGTTATCAATACCAATAACATATCAAAACTTTAACACCCACAGAAAACATACTTAAATGCTTTCCACATATCATATTTCATTTTTTAAAACATTTTTTATTTCACCAAAAACTCCAGAAGTATTTGCGACTTAACACCGTTATTGTGGTGGCAGGTCACATATATTTATATATAGTTTGTTATCGTTCGGAGCAAGATATTGGGTGAATAATCTCTCAGAAGATGATGATGAACTTCTGAACTTCATATCTGAGAAATGTGCGTTTTCAAAGGTATGGCTTAAAGGCATGTAACAATGTTAATATCAATAATTAGTCACTAACTACAATAGGTGTTATATCAATAGTGTGTCAGAACTGTAACACCTACACAGGAAACATATTTTTTGATATTGTCACTAAACTTAAAAAGTACATTTGGGACTTTATAAATGCTGTTTGTGTTAGAGCCGGTCACATATTACGGCAGCACTATACGTGAGATCCCATTAACCCTGTCAATGCCATGGTCGCATACATGCACCATCACTTACCCTTCTCAGGACGCCTTGGTCGCATAAATGCGACTTGTGTACACCGACTTTATTTGTACGATCTTGTACATTCGGTTCACCCCCTCCCCTGCCAACTTCAAACCGGTTGCAATCGATGCATCACTACATTTTTGACCTAGTGATGCCAATCTTCAGAAACGGGGTTAGTAAATTTATAATATTGTCAAAATATTTTCTAAACACAAATTTGAAATTATTGGTCATTGTACTTTCAACTAATATGGATGAAAATTGTTGCCATGGTGAATGTATTTCAACAAATGGATGATCGACACAGTTTGTGGACATCCTTTATAGAAATTTTCAAAGTGATATTCATGAATATTCACAATGACATCATTATAGGCGGGTCAGGGTGTCTTAAATACACTGTTAACTAGGTTCAACATATAAAATAGTTGTGACATAAATGTTTTTTAAAGTAAACTGTTCTAATGAATACCAAATTTTTGTGCAATATTATATATGGTCTGAGATGTTTAAAAAAAAAATCCAAAATTTTATGTCAGGGTAACTTTGTTAGTCATTGGATAATCTTCCCGAACAACCTGTGATGCAACGAACGGACAAGGGGATAGATAGAGGGGAAAACCGGAACCAAATTGTCTGGCAATAGTACAGTCTGGGATTATTTTATATATTTGTATTAAACATTTTATGTCAGGGTAACTTCGTTAAGCCATTGGCTTATCTTCCGAAAGACTCTGTGACGCAACGAATGGGCAAGGGAATAGAGGGGAAAACCAGAGTGCCCGGAGTGAAACCTCTAGTTGTAAACATGGCCATCCCATGTGCAGTGGTTCAAAATCATAGCATGTACCGCTACGCCACAGCCTACGACCGAATCCTCATCAGTTGAATACTTATCCAGTGAAAATAACAGTATCATTACGATGAACTGCACATGCGCAGCATCAAGTTCAAGCTGCCAATAAACAATCATTTATAAACAATCAATTTATTTCGATACAAAAAAGTTAGATGGTCATAACCAAGTGAAGTGGTATCACGTATGCATGATTTTTATTGGTTCGAATGACGCCGTCACAAATTTAGTATTTCAATTTTGAGAAAGTGGGCGGTAAACTTCTCCTCCTTTGTGAATTGATTGGTTGATTGATTCTTAATACCTTGCTTTTATAGCGGTGCCCTCTGATTTTATTGGTAAATGAAAATAACTGGATTGTTGACCAAGCTCCAAACCTCTTAACGCTGAACATCAAATGAGAAGGCAACGTGGTACAAATCCACGCTGAACCTCAATGTGAGACCAGCTTCCCAGCAAGCAAGCGTACGCTCTACAAATTGAGCCAACCGGCTGGTTAATATGAAATTAAGAGCGTCCTCTTTAGGCAATATATATATATAGTTGATACCACGTTAAGGGTCAACACAAAGATCTTACATGTTCGGTTGCGATGTTTTGAACCAGGGGCCAGCATTCCTGCAAATACTTCTCTCTGTACTTGGGGAAGAGTGTCGCAAACGAGCTCTCCTCCACCATGCCGGATGGATTGCATTCCTTGGTAAATTCTGGCTCCTTCCAGCCCGGGGGGATTTCAAGCGAGGCCTGCTTGTCATTCTTTTT